>MU853813.1:0-218199 GCA_033297225.1 Diplogelasinospora grovesii | reverse complement strand
GAATGATGATCCGTTGATAGAACGGCTGTTCCGAAGCTCCCTCCCATATAGACTGCGCTGGCCAGCAATTGGTCAGCCAGGAGAGAGAACACAAGCAATACACTACTTTGAACCTCAATTGAACGTGTGCAAGTAAGCCGTGACTTCCAACACGATTCCTACGGTACGGCGAGAAACCCTCATTCCGTAATTCCTTTAATTGTCTTATCCCGGGCGGATTCCTCGAGCTCTGCAACAGGCTTTTCAGCTACACGAGCAAGGGCGGAGCAATCGATTCTTAAGACTCGGTCTCTCGGCAGGTACAGAAGTTTAGTTATAAAGTCGCCTGTTTATTTATCATCGCTCCTGGCACGTACACGAATTATATGGCAGCGGCTGGCTTCGTGGACATTCGTGAGAAAACGGAGATGATCCTAGTAACGCAATGTCTAAAGCACGCCTTACACGATGTCGAATGCGTGCTCTCCTTAATGTGGCACTTAAAAGGTGTAGACCATAAAGAAATCGCGAGGCGTATCCCGGGCTAACGCCGCCGACTCGAGTCGGAAGCGAGCAGTGTTAATGTCTAATAGTAAGTGCCTTTCTCTCTCACAGTTAGCTATCAGCTGACCTATCGACAGCGTTACAGTATGGGGATGAAAGCTGGTTGCTAAAGAGTTAGCATCATCAGCCTCGGACGCACCGGTTGTGGATCAGTCTGCGCTCAGGATTAGAGGCAATGATCGATTTAGTGCGACAGCTAAGCGAGTATCCGACGATGTTCCGCTGGATATAAGGGTTACGAAGAGAGCTCGAATAACTGTGGGACTAGACGGTTTGGACTAAGGGAGAAGGTGACTGAAGTAGGAGTAATTAAGTATCGGATTTCAGAATGGCGACAGTTCGCAGACAGCTTGTAAGCATAGTGTGTAAGGTGTAAGAATATTAAGAGTATAGCCCTTTAAGTGAACTACTTTTCATGCTACTATCCATGTCTAGCTAACATCTTAAGGCTAACCTGCTAGCTGAATGGAGTGTCCCTTAGCGCTACTGCTCGAACCTTTTAACTTTCTTTTAACGGAAATAATCCTAAAAGCGAGATGCACTCTTTACAAATCCGTACGCCCGCCCCGTAAAACTCCGGCAGCTAACGTTTTTATCCCTAACACCTAAAGACTTATAGAGCTATCGATATATTAGTTCGGTTTTGTTTGTGATGACGTGATGGGGGATTTCTTAAGGTGCGAGGTTTGTAGATTAGATAAGGCGCGGAGTCCATGGGGCATGCGGGGCACGCACGCAGTGCGGGCCATAGGCTGCACGCAGGTTGTTTTTACTGCGCCCACGGCCTTAAAAACCTTCTTCGAAGAACAACTTCCTTATACTGCAATACAATATACCTAATTACTTTAAATATACCCATTTCCGGTATCATAACGGTAATTTAGTAGTTGAAACTATTTAAGGCATCAGCCTGAGTGTATAAAAATTATAGGAGTTGATGCGAGGACTATGATGGCAGCGTTATAAACCGTTTAAGGCGGTCGAGCTTAGTAACCTAAAGTTTATTCGCCCAGAGTACAGACTATCTGCATAGATACCTTAAACTGATTAACTATAGCATCTTACTCAGTCCTCTCTCATCATTAAGTAAGATTATAAGAGATCCATGAATAGGATACTCGGTCTAAGTAAGACTGAAGAATAGTAGAATTATTTTTAATAGGCACGCGGTATGAACTTATCGTCAGAATCTGTTATCTTTTCATCTTTCTTACTTTGCTTAACTAATGCTATCGCTTATAATAGAATATAAGGGCCATTTTTAAACTCCTTATATGCTACTATAATGCCTTATAGTGCGCCTTATGCACTGCACTAAAATAAAGCATAGTTAATATAGAAGCTAGGTTGCAAGTTTTTACCTAAACTTCCCTTTATAACTTTCTTTCTGTTTTCTCTACCTCTATAGACTTAATATTATCGCAATTATAAGATTTTTTATCGCGCCTATTGTTTTCCTAGTAATAGCTAGTGCTGCTTACCTTACGATCTCGACTAATAGAATATCAACCCTTTAAATTCTTTCATTATTAAACTAGCTCGAAGTATTAATTCTCGATAAGCTAGCGATACAAACGAACAATACTTCTTTTCGTTAAGCTTTTAAGATACGCACTTATTATAATAATTTAACCTGATATTAATTTCTCTTACAATAAGAGCAAGTCAGTATAACTACGATTAATTATATCTTTAAGGCTACTAGAGTAGACCTGGTCCCACGCTATAATTACTACTTGCCTAACTCCACAAGCAGCTTAATTTCTCTTAAGCAGAGAGCAGATATAATCAGAACCGCAACCGTTCTCGGAATGCTAGAATACCTTTAGGATTCCTACCCGTCTCTTCTTCTGCCTGCCATAGTCGTAATCGCGGTTACCCGATCCCATTAAGAGACATTCGATGGGCCGCAAACTAGCCAGGTTTCCAAGCGCACTTTAATTTTAACTGCGATCACCCCCGAATAGGCTTTTAGCCTGATCACACCTTTCATAGCGTCTGATTGCCCTATGCAGCTTACCTTACGGAGGAATCCCGCACTGGAGATATCGTCACGAAATGGTACAGCTGTAAGCTTCATATAAGAGCCTCTTTCAGAGGCAAGTAATAACCGTACGCTGTACATTAAATAGGCCAGTCAGCTACGTAAGCCCATCTATTCTCCGGTTAAATTGACGTCCCCGAACTCTGGCACAGCATCTCTTCCTGACGGGCTATGGGGCTTTGTAGTGGCAATCTTAATATGGGACACACCAAACAATGTGTATGACTTGAGCGCTGTTGCTATGTCTGGACCGGCCATAGTCGAGATTGTTTTCTGATTAGACATAGGCTTAGATAGAATTTAGCTTAGTAAGGACACACTAAGACACTGTTCACTTTATTCTATATAGTCCTTTATAAATCTATACGCCTCGGACCTGGTGATATAGAATGAACGAAGACGCTTAGCATAACCTAACGTAAAAGTAGGTGATAAGAAAGCCGGACTGCTAATGCGGCGGCATAGAATGGGCCGATTTAACTGTATATTCTTTCTAACTTTTATATAACTATACATAATTGATCCGGTTGTTTAAATTTAATTCGCAGCTGCCGAAACGGCAGACATAGCTACAGACCCTAAAATATCCGGCCGGGAGAAGACATTTATACTCGGACATGTCTCACTATGCACGGCCTCTTTAAACCGAATCTGAAAAGTCACTAACAAGACTTTAATGATCGCCGTCTGATAACGTAAGTGACTCCCGCGTGGCTAACTACTAAGTAAGGACCAAACCTAAACATCCATCCTAAAATCCGAGCCCGGACAGTGGCCTTCTGTAACCCTCGTCGACTTTAAGACTAGCTATACATCGGCAATCCCCACGTGGTCGTAGTCGACGTCGACGTAGATATTGTACCACGAGTCGAGGTTGAGAAGAGTGACGTATAATTCAACGAGGCTCCCGAGCTTAACCTTCTTTATGCAGTCCAACAGCTCGAGCTGCTCGTCCAACGGGTCCTGGTCGTCCGGAATCTCCCCTGCTACCCGTGCCTCCTCTCTACCCATGACCGAACTCGGATAAATAATCTTGCAGAAATAGCCGGCCGCCCGATCTCTTGCTTTCTCGTCGTCCACCACGCTCTCTAGACTCTCCTCGTCTACGTGCATGAAGTAGTGGTATCTAGGTGCGTATTGCCATGTGTCTGTAAAGACACTGCCTTGCATCTCTGCCCTGCCGTCGGCTTCTACCCACGCGCGAAACTTGCGAGTCGTGTTTAGGATACTGGCGCCATCTAGCGTCTCGGCATCCTCGATGACGGTCCAATCTATCTTGTCGTAGACCGAGAGATCTCCCGTGCCCCACCGTTCGAGATAGTCACGGGCCTCTTGCTTGGCGAGGGCGAGGAATTTATCCCATTTCTCTTGAGAGCCGTAGGTACAGCGGTAGATCACAAAACCCCAGCGATCGAGCTTGTATTCTTCGAGCGAGTTGGCGATGGCTGTGTCCGGTTTAACGTGGAAGCTATAACGATACGGCATGGCCATGTCAATTGAGGTTGACTGGAGCGCAGCAGAGGAGGGTTGTAGAGATGAATGGTGGGAGCTGATGCTTGTAGCAGATAACGTGCTCGAGTTGGAGGACCTTCCTGAAATAAGAGTGAGGAGAGTTGCGTAAATAATCCCGCGCATTGTCACACGGCTATAAATGCTACAGCAGGTGCGGTAATTGGGTGGCAATAGCATTAAGCGACCCCTTTATATAGAGTGTTGCGAATACGAACTGATATGTAACCGCCGCACAAATAATCAGCACCCTAGCATCCTTAGCACTAATTATAAGCTTACGTTAGGACTGATCGGGCGCCCGTGTGGGAAGATCTGGATTTTAGGTGGGTGCGCATTTTACCCACTGAAATACTGCGCAGATTCCCGCAGAATCGTGTCTCCGTATCCGATCCATACACCCCTGCACAACCGGCCTAATATTCGACCCCACTGTAAGGGAGTCGGGGACTACACTTTAGAACGCGGCCCGGTGAAGCAGGGGGACTACAATATGCGGCAGCCGGAATTGGACGTGACCCCGGACAGTTAGTTACCCACGACATACTATCATAACGACTTTACAGATGGTCTGAATCTGGCTTTTGCCCTATAATATAGGCGACGGCCCATTACAGTACTGCTTCGCTAGCGTGAATTGCATGTAACTTTCGTAAATGGATAGAGGACAGCGTCCATTATAACTAGCCTTTAATTTAATCTGTAAAGGAGGGTCTCCGCGTCCGTCTTACCGTTTCTTTATTGCTATCTTACTTTAACTGTTGGTTATATCACTGCCTGACTTAACATTACTAATCAATAAATACAGAGTGGAATAAATGTGCCACGTTACTAAGGACTGCCGTCGGCATGAGAGGTATAAGCCGTCGTCGGGAAGTACCCGTAGGTATAAGTAAAGCTGTAAAGGCCGAGATACGACGCATCCTCCCCCGCTAGCGGGTATCCCGCCACGCCGGTCGCTGGCGGCAGAGGTACCTGAGTGCCGTACGATAAGCAGATGCAGGGGCCGGGCGGACAGTAGCTGCAGGAGAACTGGCAGAGGCCCTGCTGGTTCGGGTTGGTGCTGTAAGTGCCCGAGACGCAGACGGATGCGGGCGCCGAGGAAGAGGTAGACGAGGAGGAGGAGGAGGAGGACCTAGAGGACGTTGAAAGCGTAGTTAACGGAGAGGAAGTTGTTAGAGGCGAGGAGGAACTCTTTGGAGGCGAGGAAGAACTTGTTGGAGGCGAGGAGGATGACGGCGAAGACGACGTGGAACCGGACGAATTGGTGTAGACGGACAGACGATTGCCCGCACCGTAATACGTCATGTGGTCGCCGGCGCAGGGGAAGCTGCAGTCGGCGGCGGGCGCGGGGACCGAGCCGGCGGCGAACGTGTTGCCGCAATAGCACTCGCGGGCGTACTCGACGCTAAAGTATCTGTGGCCCGAGCAGAATTCCTGGCAGTCGTCGAGCGTCATTGTATCGGCGGCAAAGGTCTTATCGGACAGAGCACGAGCGCCCGTGCCTTCGGTTTGGCACCCGTACCAAGTGTAACCGCTGACCGTGGCGGGTTGGGTCGGCCCAGTCGCGGTGGGAGTGGCGCTGCTTGTTGAACCCGTCGATGTTGATCTTGTAGTCGAACTCGCCGATGTCGGCCTGGTGGAAGAAGAACTTGTTAAAGACCTGGACGATGTCGACGAGCTTGCAGATTGTGACGAGGTTAATGTTACATTACCGGTACCGACACATAGCGCACGCTGCGCGTCCCCGGTGAGGTTGGCGAACAGGCCCGCGTCGCAGTCGGAGCCGAGCCAGGGATTTTAAGCCTGCAGATTAGCGAGCGTGAGATTGTGAGAGTCTGTGAAGATGAGGGAGTCCGTGAAGCTGGAACAGGTTATATATCCGGCGTCGTAACCGCTGTACTGCGTGTAGCAATTGCATGATGCACTCGTCCCTGGACGATGGTGGTAGAGTTGACACTGAGACACTCCGTCGACGCTGATAAGGGAATCCTAGCTTCGAGACTCTTGTTAGTTGACAATAGATTGAAGGACTATATCCACGGATATGATATTCGGACTTATTATTGTTACCGAAAGCTACACAGTAGCTGTACCCGGCGGCGAGGGAGCAGTTTACTCGGCTGGTGCCTAGGCTGGGATTCTAAGCTAGAAGGTAGTCGACCGTGATGTCGTTGGACGCAGCGACATAGGAACAGAGGTTGGCAGTATATGTATTGAGCGGAGACTGGGGCTGGTACAGACTGTCGTACACGGTCGTGTCTCTGTAGTTGACGTAGTTTGTGCATCCCGTCTGTGTCCCCGGCGCGATGGGGAGTTGTGGTGTGACTGTTGGAACGACTGTTGGCCAGCCCGTGACAGTTGCGAGGGCTGTGGCGTTAGGAATCGTGATATTGGGGTTTGCGAGTCCGGTCGGGCGGTTAGAGAAGGCTGTTAGTCTTGGTTTGGAGGCAGGATTCGAGTCTGCGAGACAGCTAATTATAACAGACCTTAAGCAACTGTGATAGCCAACCAAGGAGAGTAGGTTGGTGCACACCGGGCTGATGTTTGGATTCCAGGCCACGAACGTGATGGGGCTCACGCTGATGTGGGCGGCGGCTATGATGGAATCGTAAGTATCGGTCTCTTGTACCTGGTGTAGCCAGCATTAGCCCTGGAGACACAACCTGGACCCTGTTAGCAGATTCGAGCAGTCCTTTATTCCGCTGGCACCATAGACTGCCCACGTGCTAACGTTTTGGGACACGGTAATGCTATCGCAAGTGTCACCAGCCTGGATCGTGTACAACGTGACACAGCCCGGGTCCAGTGCAGGGGACGCAGAAGGCGATGGTGTCGCGGTTATGCTAACGGCGGCGGTATATGGCGCGGGCGAAGTGATGGGATATGCCGTCTTGGAGCAGGACGACGTGAGCGATCTAAAGTCCGAGGCAAACGCGTCGTCGTATCCGAAAGGCGAGTTAAGCTGCATCTACGACACGCTTAGCATGCAGTCGGAGCAGTTCTGTGCTGCCGTGAGCGACGGCTGGTTCAGCCACTGACCGAGTAACACGTCGCATTACTGCTGTGTAGTTCTGTAGAGACTCGGCATTAGAATTGAAATTGCCCTTACTGGTCCTGTAAGGGCGAGTACGGAAAGACGCACGAATTAACGCGGCAGTTTATGCCGTACGTGTACATGAACAGATCCACGAGATATGTCGCTAGAATAGCTGTTAGGATTTGGTCTCACCGTCTCTTTGACTGAGACGACCTTAGTATAGCGAACTTACTTGGAAATGTTCCCGCATCCAGCGTTATTACGTCGGTTGCTAGTGTACATGCCGCTTGGATTGTCTGCTTTACATTGTTGAGCGACGTAAGGCAGCTCGCCGTGCAGAGGCTTGTAAGGTTCTCGGCGCTGAACAGACTAGTCCGACCTTGCAAAAGGAGCTTATATTATTGCTATCTATTAAACAAACAGCAGTATTAAGAATTATAAGATGAGTAAGAAAGACGAAACGAGGAAGAATCGATATTAGGAGGCTTAAATAGCGTAACAGATGTTAGCTGCTGTTAAAGTAGTGTAGCAGCCGGCAGCCGCCGCTCCGCCTCTAAGGTTAAGAATAATATTGTAGGTATAGAAAGGAGTAAAACTTTAGCCTTACTGGAGCATCGCTCGGCTTGGACGAGAAGAGAACTTTGTTACTTAGGGATAGGTCAGTATCATGAAGAGTGATGGGTTGCAGTGTTAGTGCGCTCGTAGGACTGACTTTCCGCATGGCCTGAGCGTACCATTTGGAGACGCGATATTGAAATTTAACTTCGAGTAAGGATGCTTAAGGGCAATTTTGAAAGCCGCTAGGTAGGATTAATTATTAAGACAGTTATTCCCATTATATGGTAATAATTCACGGACAATTGGTCCGCGAATTTAAGTTTGCTTAGGTTAGTTCATTAAGAAGAATCCTCTCTCCGCCGCGGGACGTAATGGAGCAAACAACTAATAGATCGAACAAATTTTCTCGTTAAATATGACATTAATACCCGCAACTTGAAACACATTATTAACAGCTCCTAGAAAATTTGACAGGCTGGCTTGATCGGGGGGATCTCCGGTCGAATCCGCGAAGAGCCGACGTAAAGCAGCAGCCTTTTACAGCCGCATAAAATGCACGTGCTTAAGAAGATTGTGCCGGTAGCGTAACGTGCCGAGAAGTTATCCATTTAGTTAGGCGGAATCCTTCATCGATAGTAATCGCAGAAATGCTATCTTAGTAAGTTTAGATCATGCTTCAATTAGCGCCATGGTCCACGTAGTCTTCGACAAAGGATCTTACTCATCAGTTCATTGCTACTTACAGTCATCGTTCTTATAATCGTTAGCAATGATAAGAGCTATCTGAGTAAAATGCTATAGTCTTCTACATATAAACTCTCCGCTAAAATCGACAAGCTTCAGGAAAGCAATTATGCATTTGCTTAAAGCCTAAATCGTCTCACGCAGCTCGTGTAAACGAATATTAATTTCATAGATCTTATTAAATGACTTTAGGCTCCGCCACTTTTAAATTTCTTCTGCTTAACTCTTCCTTCGCCCACTGCCGTGGCTAACCTCAGTCGTCACTGTGCTGCATACGCCTCTCCTTCAGGCCCTCCTTATCCCTCGCTGCGTCGACAGCAATTCTGTACTTATCAGCGGCCAAGTACTGCGGCGCTTCCCCTTCTCTTCCTGTACTTCTTAATCTCCCATAATTTTAAGCGGTGAACGTATTCGCGCTAAAGCTATACTTCGCCTTTATGATGCGTCCTGTTTCCGCGAGAGTGTGGCGTTTATATATGCGTTTAATGACACTCCTTTACTTGTTCTAATTTTCGTCATTAATGCGCCGTGCATTAGCCCTCTTTAAGACGAACTTGTAATTGGTGGTGTTCTTTTTAGTTGGTGTGTGGGAATTTTGAGGCTTTATAAGAACTCGGTGCTCGACGTAATCCTCGCCGTTAATACTGATAATAGTGCCTTGCGAGACCATTTTTCCCTCGAACGGTCCATTCTGCTTCCTCTCATACTTAACGTCCATATAGACCTTAGCATCTTCTGTGCCGCTAGATGCCTTAAGCCTGTTAGCCTCTTGCGCGGCCTAGACCTTTATGAGTCTCTGGATGTTGTCCTGGAACTGCGTCTTGTTAAAGCTCCCAGCACTTCCGCCAGCAGTACTTTGCATCTGCTGTCCTGGGGGGCGCACAGAAGCCATGATACCTGAAGCAGCCGTAATGGCCGCCTGCTGCTGGGCCTGAGCATAAGCCTGCTCTGCCGCACGCTACGCAGCTCGTTCGTCCTGTCTCTGCTGTATAGCCTCGACTCTCGCGATCTCCTTTTTCGCGAGGTCGTTTATCCGCTTAAGCAGCGGATGTCTACCTCTCGCTGGGCCCAGGCTACTTCCGTTTTGTCTGTTGCCAGCGGAGGCGCCGCTAGGAGTGCTGCTGTTGAAGGTCCCGAGAAGTCGGCGTTTCTTGGACTCGGGACGGTTGCGCATCGGTGCATGCTCGGGAATCACAGGGCCGTGATCGATAGTAACTGGTACTGTAGACTCCGGGGGTAAATTGGCTGCGACCCGGTGTTTCGCTTCCTTGATAGCCGCCTCGTCGAGCATGTTCTTCTCTTCCGGAGTCTCGTCCTTACGCACATTCTCCGCTCGGATCTTGACAAACTCCTTGATCTGGTTGTGGTTAAGGTTGATAAGGAGATCGTTAAAGGCCACCTTTAAGAAGGTGACCTAACTGCCTCCCGGCCCTGAAGGCAGAGGATACTCGTGGACGATGTTTCGCCCATCACGAGTAGTCGGCTGAATTCTGGTCCGAAGACGATCCCTAATATCGATGAAGCCTATGACTGCGTTCTTGTCCCTTAGGTCCTCGGGCCCCGAGTCGCGCCAGTAACTAAGAATGACTCCCTTAACACCGCTTATGCCGTGTGTCTTGACATCGTCCGCCGAGGGAGACTCGGATTTCTTGCCGACCGCGTCGCGCTTTCGCTTCATGCGATAGATGAACAAGTGGCAGGCGCTCTGTTGTTCTTCTCCACGCCACAGATCTCTAGCAAGACTAGTGTTAGGGTAGGTTGGCACAGCTTCGTGAGTCCCTTAGCGCAACATGGGGCAAAGGTTAGGGTCTGCGCAGCTCGAGAGAAAAAGGAAAGGGCAATCTGCACGTTCATGTCTGCAGGGGCCTTGTTGCATTAAGGTTAGAAGTAGCATCACACCCACTTCACCACCGGAATAAGGTCGGGGGCTGGCAATAGATACGGCGACGTCCAGAAAGCGTGGCGGGTTGCCGAGAGCGCGTTAGCCCACTCGATCAGGCCGCCGAATCGGTATAGGTCTGTGATTTGACTTTAGTTAGAACTTTATTGTTGCTTTTTTTTCCTTAACGGGGAGGACAACATCTCCGGAGACTAAGTCGTGCCGCTATCCCTTTAGGCGTGAAGTTCAATTTCTTAGCAACAGGGGTTTGGAACGAACGCGATTAGGTGCCACTAGAAAACACGGTTAAGCAGCACCCTGTCTTGTCAGCCTAAAATTCATCCCGCTAATCGTGCTAAGAAATTGAGCTTGCTCACGCTTAAAGGGATTTTAAGATAGCGTCCGGATTGATGAGGGAGGAAGGTGGTGAATGGCGGTTCTATTATCATTGTAAAAACAATTGCCGATAGTGGAATCGTAAGACCATGTTGTTTCTTTCGCGTTATGTATGATTACTCTATTTAGCTCCAGATTGAAGATAATTACCATTCTGGTATTCTTTAACGAGGGGTTAATGTTTCGCGACTTCTTGCTTCCTCGGATGTGCTGGAACCACCGGCTGCTTTTAAGGAGCATCTCTTCCTTAGCACGATTGAAGTGGCCGGTCGCGTACAGGGGTGATGCTCCACGGTGGCGTTTAACACGTAGTACCCATTTCTTATACCTATGCCCCGCCGTTTACCTTCCGGCCCCAGCTCGATTTCTCCCTAACTCCAGCGCAGATGCGAGAGTCACCGACAATCACCCACCTGCCACAGCACCATAAGCCCTGCCAACAGCTGTGCCCGTGGACAGGGATGATGCAGAGCTTCTCGGCCAAACCCGTATAAACAAGTCCTGCATGGCTGCCTGGTACACCCGAGAGAGCGCCGAGGGGCAAGTAGCGAGTGCTCACCCGCGCTCACCCGCGCTCACGGGGAGCAAGTCGCGTAAGTTTAACATCTTTCCTTCCCGACGCACGTCCTTTCCATTAACACACGCCTTTTAAAGCGGTTTAAGAACGCTCGATCGCCCATCATTACGGGAGCAGAGTGTGATGTCCATTTAAAGCCAGCACGTCTGAACGTCGCCGTTATAGAGCTAACAGAATGAACAGCTTTCGTGGCATAGGGACGCAGCACTTACCACGAAACCTAACATTGCCTCCGACGAACCTCGCGGGGAAATTTCTAAAAAGGGTAAATTTAGAAATTCGTGCAATAGTGAGGCCGCAGGCGGAGCTATATGGTCTCATGAGACAGCAGCACTTAGTAGCTCGCGAAGCTATTAGACAGAAGCTACAGTGTTATTAGGTTAAATAAGATGGTAACTTATGCGTTCGCGTTAGGCTGACTGCTCGACTGCTTTTAAAATGGCTATCTTTTTAAATTGGCAATTAGGATTTGCTGCAGCGACCTACACGTGTAGCATGCAGCAAGGAACGGCCCGTGCATTTATTAAACAGCTAAAGGCCGCCCTCTCGGGCGAAGTATAAGTTAACGTGCTGTAGCACCATATCATGTAAGGGTAAAAGCCTCGGCTTAAAAAGAAAAACCGGGTGCATCTTCTCGAACCAACTACAATACGTTAATTAAATGCCACAAGCGCCTCTAAAGTACCGCCTACAAGCGAAGCCCGCTTCGGCGTTGTGGGATTTGATTATACATGTGGTTTAATAATCATCGCTCCCGTTTAAGGCTGGTTCTTTCCTCTTTAACAGAAGTAAGCTCCATATTAACATTTTCCTCCCCTTTTACTAGCATTCTCTTTTGCTCTTCCAAACTTCTCTAGAAAAGCATTCTCACACAGCACTACAGTCACCACACATCGCATTTAAAGCCTGGAGAGTCATCCCGTTTCGTTCCAGGCGCCGAAGATGCATTCACCGACGCGTATAACTCGTTACAATTAGCGAATGTCTTATATTAAACTTAGTTTCACTAAGGTGGGTCTCCCTTTAAACGACCACTTAACTATATACTAATTTGCTCCCGACTTCTTCTAGCCTTCTTAAGCGTTTATAGCTACCGACATCTGCGACAATGACTGCCGCATTCGGTATGCTTACTTAGGGCCCTACGTTCGCTGGGGGTCTTTTACCACTAAATTTACTCCAATATAACGATCCCCCGGACCTCTTAAAAATCCCACCACCACCACCGCCTCAGGGCGGACGTGGATACGTTTCCGTCAGGAACAAGCTACCAACTATCCACGCATCTAGGTGTGCGGATAATGCTAAGACCCGTCCCGTGCCTCCCCCCTCTCATCGGCCCTATACTCCTAATGCTTCGCGGGCACCCAGTCCCTTACAGAAACTATACCAGAGACCTTTAGGACCGGGTACGTGTCCCTGGCGGGCAACCATGACATTGTGTGTCATCTGACCAGCTGAACAGAATTTCAGTATCTCGACAAACTTAAACGCTTCTTCTCTATTAGGCGTGTCTTCCAGACTGTGTGGTTCGAGCCAGGCGGTGAAGATAAGACTCCGCAGCGCAGCGATATCAGCTGGACAAGAGATTGTCCTGCGTTCCACGACCAGAAGCCGTATGCCAAGTACCGGTTTTTCGTCGTGTTGCGCAAGCGACTTCATTACACTCTCTGCTTCAGCATTACCACAGCTGAGAATAGGACCGGCCGCCCTGAGGCTCACGGCCGCCTAAAGGATTCCGTCGTGCTCTATTCGTCCAAGCTTGAGCCGCCGCGACCTGCTCCCGTGGAAGGCATTAAGCGTAAACCTATCGGTATTATCTTAGAAGACGACAACACTGCCATCACCCCCTTTACACGGTTAAACTGTGGAAGGATCTTTACGGTGGAGGACTACACACATTGTTAAGAAGATTGGCCGCGTGCACCCCGATTTCATTGGACTCCTAGAAGAGTACTATAAAGAAGCTGTGGCTTAACACGAACGAAAGAAGCTAACGTTAAGCAGACAGTTCCCTTTTTTTTACTGGAACACATTGTGAGAGACACCGGTGGTGTTAAGGCAGGGTCATATCTGCAAGGAACGTCTCCGACAAGCGTGCGGTTAAGAAGACATTAAGTAAATTATATATGGGCAGAGGAAGGGCGGGAATGGAGTGCTAAGACTACGGACGCCGCGCGGAAAGTATCTAACTCTCTACTTCTAAGCGGTAGTGAAGATGAAGGAACGTGTAAATGAACATAGAACAGGATTATCATTTTACCAAATCACTCAGCTATTCAGTTTAGGTTTTCTTGCCGGATCCTTAGATTCTAAGCATCGAATTTCGTCGCCATATTCTGCCGCCTCTAAACACAAAGATAGCGCGAGTCGACGGAGCAGAGCGGACTCAAGACATCAGAGCTCTTAGCTAACGAGGCGAACGTGGTTCTACGAAGACCGCCTCCAGCTTACTATAACAGGAAAGCGAATAACTTATAGGAATCCTTATACTTTAAGCCTTATACACACATCTATTAAGTCCTAGGCATCAGGCTAGTGCCAGCGTTAGCTTCCAGGCACTCATAACGCTATTCTCGGTCTGAAACGAACGCCTCTACTCTTCGCCTACCGAACTATTTACAACTCCATTTTAAGGAACTGTCCAATTTATGTTTACCCCCCTGCCGGGGGATAAGGCCCGAGGAACCTTAAAGTAGTTTCCATTATGAAGCAGGACAGGAGCGGGACTTCTATCAATATCCCCCTCAGGTCTTATGGGATGCATGTCTGCCAAAGCTTCCTAATCCAACTCGATAAGAGTGGGTTCGTGGCTGGTTAGCGACTCGGGTATTCGGGTATTGCTGGGCCTTCGACGAGCGAGTGATATCAATATGGTCCCGACTAAAATGATAAGAATGAGGATTCCAACATCCGAGCTAATTAAGAGTCTGTCCGTAACCGAACAGCAGGTATTACCCTCGCTTAACCGATTCGCAAGCCAAGATTGTAAGTCTAGAGTTCCCGAGTCCTTATCGAAGTCCATACCGCTAGGTTCATGCAAGTATCCGTGTGTTACGAGACGATAACAACGCAGTCGTAAAAGCCACGGGGGAAAACAACCTCATTTCCTGTTAAAGTTTTCCCAATTCAGACTTGCACCTCTTATTTGTAACAATATAAGGGCACAGCACTCGAATGAGGGTGGCCGAATGAGACTCCCTGTTTAAGGGTATCCCGGTACACTTTTACTGTGGGCCGATCATATTTAAGGTTGCCTTTTAGGAGCCTGAAATAGCTACCGAGCAAGGGAGCCGAAGATAGACACCAGGGGGCAGAACACGGATCCCTATCCATGCACGCGTCTCTTCTAATTATAGCTTATAAGCTTCTATCCCGGTCTGTTCAGGTCGACAATTTATAATGCTTACTCCCCTTAAGTTTCGTCCCAGTAAGAAACCTAATGGGTTGCGGGACTCGTGTAAAAAGTGGGTAACGCAGTGGAGAATCTCGTCCGTACCTTAAAACATTTTCTATGCCTTCAGCTCTTCATCAGCTTATACCTTACTACCTTCTCCGCGGACAGCCTCCTTTATATTAATAAGGAGTGTATTTCCTGTTCATCAGTAAGGATACCATAAGGGAGGTTTACTCCGACTAATTTACAGGTGGTAAGTAAGATGGGATGAACGGAGAAAGTGGATAACTACACTATCTACAGTATCTTAGTTAAATGTTACTTACCGGTGCCTAATTAATAAGGAAAAGACTGACTCATATAAAAATATTGTCCATTCTCACTCATTAATTACGCTTTCTTAAAAGACTTAAACAAGACGTGATAGTCCGCTTGTTTCACAAACACGACGCCATCTCGCATTATGTATCTTCAGCTTGTTTAACAAGTTTATAACTAGATACCTTTACCGAGAACCCCCGAACCTGTGAACTCCTTATAAGGAAGCCAGTTCTAATATTAAGGAGATTAATTCGGTATACGTGAAACAGGCTACTCTTTCGTTTCTATATTTCTATTTTAAATAGTTAAAAGCAGCCGTCCTTTATAAAAGTCGGAGTAGACTGTAATCCTTATATTATAAGGAAAACTTTCTTAATCCCTTCGGCGTACTTAAAGCTAGCATCCTTAAAATAGCTACACTCTTAAGTTCTCTTTTAAACCTCCTACCTTAATAGGTTATTTGTTTCATTAAGAAGGTGTAACTCGGCTTATAGCCTCTCTTTTGCCTCTATCTCTAAGGCTATACGATCTCGAAGATCGGAGATCTCTTTCGTAAGCTCGGCGTTTAACTCTTAAAGCTAATCAATACGCGAACTAAGGGTTGTTTACGTACTCCCTGCAGAGAACTTTCTTATAGTTAAAAGTATAATATATAACGCTGTTTAAGAACTTACTTGTTCGCTTCTAATAGCCGGCGTTATACTCCTCTTATTACAAGGTACAGCTTTAAACGTGACTCCCAGGGAAGGATGGGTTATCTGCGGTACCGTACTGTTTTCTAAGGTGGGGAACTAGCAAGCTGTGTTGAAGGAGCGAGACTAATTGAGCCAACAACTAAGTAGCCTCCACCAGGAGGGTCGACACCGAAGAGTTGTCTGCGTGATCAGGATTCTTCTTAGGCACGATCTTACGCGCCCAGCTGATCGATTATTGCGACGGGCTTGATCGATTGAGATTAGCACTCATCACTAACCAGCATGGTGGTACGCCTTGTCCCCTGCTTTTCAAGCACCATAAAGGAATATCACTTGCAAACCTGTCCTAATGAGGACAAGGTGGGGAGTCAGTTATCGACAACGCGGTTCCAGCGTGCACAGGGGTGTCGAAGAGAGGAGCATATTCCTTCGGAAGACTGCCGTGAATGAATCGGAAAACAACTCTCGTACCGCAGCGGAACAGGACGACCGAAAAGTCCTCTTCATCGTATTTTTCGTAGTTTGCGTAAAGTAAGTTCTTAAGCATGTTGCAGCAGGTGGAGGGGAGCGTAAATGATCAGACATGCGGGTGTCAGAATGTGAAGTTAGTGTTATTTAAAGAGTCGCTCGTTATATGTCTGCTTAGCTAACTGTGCGTTTACTGGACTATAATTAGCTCTGTTATACATTAGCTTAACGGATCTTATTAAAGCTGAGATGAACCACGGCGCCGTTTTTAGCCACCTTCTGAAAATAGCACCGAGAGTCGTGGGTCCGGAACAGGCTACTCCGTGGAAATCTTACATGTGCTATAAAGCGCTCGTACTGCAATCCGATAGAATGCGATGTGATCGATAGAATCTCCGAACCTAAGATCTCGACGCCTAATAGAGCCCATCAAGTCAGCATAACAGTAAGACTTGCGAGGAAATGTGCGTTAAAACCTTAAGTAAATTCGACGTTTCTAACACTTAGCACTGCAGGATGAGTTTACGAAGGGTGACGACTATGGCTTATAGCTTATTAGCAACATCGTTACGGTTACGCGGCAAACCCTTACTGACTTTAAGGCTGCCCTTACGGATTCTTAGCTGGAGAACTTCCGTTTAACGCAAGAGAACAAGAGTTTAACGGAGGAATATAAGAGTTTAACGGAGGAATATAAAAGACTGCAATCACTATATGATTCCAAAACCCAGAGCCTCATTCAGTTATGGGAAGAGTATGACTCGCTTAATCGAGCACTTTAAGAGCAGATCTCCGAGAATCAATAGGTGTCGGAGCTTCTGGCTTAAAAGATGCGCGAGTGTGAGGCTAAGGTCTCCCGTAAGGAGATTATAGTGAACGATAAAGACTAAGTTATCGATAAGCTTGTAAAGACCGCGCAAGGTACATTGCTATGGCTGCCGGCCTTTAACAGCAAATAGAGCGGGAGCGGACTGTAATGGAAGAGTTTAAAAGGTCTTAAATGCGGAATCCTCGGTGGCTGGACTTAACGTCGACCTTTTACTAGCTCACCGCGATGATATCGACGAGGCATGTAATAACTCATCTGCCCTCGGTAAGCGGAAGAGAAAGGGACGTAAGTTAGAGCATTAAAACGGTCGAGTAAGATGTATATTAACAGACTTAACCGAGTATTATTAAAGGAGGTTACTTAACTTCAGTCGGAATAACATTTAAGCTTCATAATCTCTTTACTTTAAAGCTGTTCAGTCTTAAAACTCGCGTACCTTTAAGGAGGGTAAGGTACTTAAACCCCTTAATCTTTAACTTACTCTCGTGGGTTTGCTTAACGTAAGATAAAGAATAGATCACGGTTTTATTCTAGTAACATCTCACTTAGCATTATAGAGATAACTAAATACAGTGGGTTAATACAGACGTTAAGGCATTGTTTAAGTTATGAAATTACTTAAGATACGCCTTTATAATTAGTTTTACTTATTAAGAATACTTTACGGAATTATCCCGGTAGCCGAACTAGTGACTTAATATATATAAAGCGGACCTATAAGTAAGGTATTTAGTCTTAATTTTAAATGACGCTAAATAGGTTCCCTCTTTAGGTTATAACTTATTTAACTTAATCGAGTTACTAAGGATAAAAAGCTTTAAGTATCTCTCGACGTCGGTAAGGGTGTTTAGTTACATAACGGTTAATGTTAAGAAGTCTACCTACAAGTTACGTAGCAGATTCTACTTTAAACGAAATATCCGGTCTCGCTAACTCTTTTCATATAAAAGGAACTATATAATCTTAATGTCTCCTCTCTTACCACATCTTTACCCTTCCCTCACTAAAGCTTTTTTTCTAAACTAAGTGGCTAGCATTCCGTTAACGTCATTACGGCATAATAGAAGCGGACCTATATTAACAGCTAAGAAAGTGCCTCTTTAAAATATTTAAAGAAGACTATAAAGACATCGAGAATAAGCTTATTAACTAACTCGACCACCTAATCTCACGGATGTTTAAAAAGATAAAGGATCTTGCTAAAGTAAAGGCAATTTAAGTAAAAGGGGTAATATATTGCCCTTAAGTGCCGTTTAAGGAGGATTTAATAATAAGAGTAGTATAAAACGTCTTATCCTTAAGAGAGGGTAGTAACGGCGACATTATAAACCTTAATAATAGTATACTATTCGACCTTAAGCTACTTAAGGATAATGAATTATATCCGACACTAGCCGGTTTAAGCATAACGGTTACGCCCACGATACTTATATGTTTAATTTTCCTTTCGTTTATTTTTAATTTCTCCGTAAGCATTAAACAGAAAAACTAACTATATAATTAGTAAATAAAGCCACTACCGAACACCGGCGTTAAGTCACGGAAGCGAAGAAGGCTTAAACTAAAAATTATAACTAAAGAGCTTTATATAATAATGTGAGACGGAATTTGCTGGTCGTATTGTAAGTAGTATAAAATCCGAGCTCGCCTCTTAGCGCTAAATCCTTAAGATTCGTTAAATATATTTCCTTCGTCCTATTATCTTTATCTTCGTCACTTAAATCATTTTAAATATATTTAAGTTAAACTTCTTACCATTATAAGCATCCGAGCAGGCTATAACCATTAAACATTTTCTTCGTTACATTAGTCACGACTTATAAGGTAGGTAGTTAAGAGTTTTCACATTAGATTCGATAATTATAATTCTTCTTCCTCTTCCTCTTCCTAATAGTCTGCGTTCTAATGCAATTACTCTCGGGAGATAATTACGACTATCTTTATACGTGGGCGTATTATAATTATCCTTAAACCATCCTTAATAACATACTTATAACAAGTTGCAGGAGTAAGCTAATAACCCTTTTTATTATATATATCGTACCCGTGCTTCTTATAATTCCATGCTCTTTATTCTACCTCCGTAGCCGAAACTCTCTCCTTTAAGATCTCGCTAGTTGCTTTAACTTCCTATATAAAAGTAACGGGGATGTTACTAATTATATTAGCTATCTCTCCTTCTTTCGTAACTCCTTAATTCCGTAAAAAAGTATCTTTTATACCCCTCGCCTTATTCGCCTTATAAAGGTTCACCTTATAAATCTTTTAACGTTTAATAAATTCTTCCCACTTAGCTTAAAGTTTATCCTTAGTATTCTTACTCTACTCTTCTTTATTTAGCCCCTTCTCTTATTTTAAGGCTTACTCCGTTTTCCTCGGTTTAAATAAGCGTCGATTTTTCTTATACTTAAATACATTCCCTTAGCTAATAACATTAAATAAAAAACTATTAATCGTCCTCCCTTATATAGGTTTTAATAAACTTACGGATAAATTCTTATCCCTTTATATAGGTTTTAATAAAACTAAAGATAGATCCTTATCCCTTTATATAAGGTTTAATAAACTTAAACGTGGATCCTTATTAATCATCGTCCTTTACTTTTTTATAAACGTGGAATTCCTTTACGGTATAAAATCGTATAGATTCTCATTACTGATCCCACGCTTCGCCGGTTTACTACCGGCTTTAAGCTGTTTATTTACTTATTCCTTTATTATTATATCTTCGGGCTATTTATTTACTTATTCCTTTATTATTATATCTTAAAGTGTTTATTAGATCATCTCGTTTAAAAGGTTTCTCTCTTTAATAATCTCCTCCATTTACTTATTTAAATGCTCTTATTATAAGGCTTTTTATTAATCCTTCTCTCTCTCTTCTTAAAGTTCTCGAAGGTAATTCTCTTTCTCTTATAAGAGCTGTTAAGCCTTATCGCTTAACTGTTTGTTCTCTTTTAAGAGCTGTTAAATTTAGCTATGTAATTATTCCCTTACCTTATTTAGTTCCTTAGTTCCTCGCTCACTTATCTTTTCTTTCTGCTAAGCTTCATTTAGCTCCTTCTTCTTCACTTCTAATTCGTTTTAAATTCTTTACTGCTTAGTCGTTTATCGTTCTAACTGCTGCTATGCTTTATTTAGCTCCTTCTTCCTCGCTTCTAATTCGTTCTAAATTCTTTAATGCTTAGTCGTTTATCGTTCTAACTGCTGCTGTGCTTTAATTCGAAGCCTACTCTCTTCTTACAGCTATTGCCTTACCTTAGCCAGTTCCTTAATTCCTCGCTCACTTATCTTTTTTTTTTACTAAGCTTCATTCTAAAGCCACTCATTCTCTCCTTTAAGGTGTTTAAGTTACCCTTCTAACTCTCTCTTTCTCGCTTCTAATTCATTCTAAATTCTCTAGTGCTCAGTCGTTTATCATCCTAGCTGCTGCTGCGCTTTAATTAAAAGCCTTTTCTATTCTTATCGGGTTCCTTCCTTAATATTAAGTTGGTCCTAAAGCTGTTTCTGCTTCTCTGCTGCCTGCTTCGTCTTCTGCTTTATTTCTTCGTTAAGTCTTTTATTTTCTTCTTCGGCACGTTTACGCAACTCTTCTAGTCCCTTCATCTTCCCTTTATGCTTTTCCTCGTACTTCCGCTTATAATTTTCAATATGTCTCCTTAATGTCTCCTTAGATTTAGCAATTTGCCTGTCCACCCACTACGAGTTTCCTTAGCGTAGATTTTTACTCTCCTCTTTTAATGCGTGCCTCTCATTCTCTAGTCACTGTATCTCCTAGCCCACACGTCCCTTCTCAGCCTCCAGCTTCCTTTATGTTTCTTGCAGCTCGCGCCTCTCGTTCTTAATTTGCTGCTTCTCCTAGCCCATACGCCCCTTCTCAGCCTCCAACTTCTCTTATTTTTCCTGCAGCTCGCGCCTCTTATCTTCTAACTGTCTCTCCATTACCCGGATTTATTCTTAATTTCGAATTTGACCGTTTTCACCTTAAACTTATCCGCTCCCTAGCCTTAAGCTTCGTTTAAGGCCGATGTTAACGTGGTTAAATTCGGGCATCTCGAAGAATGCGAGATATACTGATCTGTAAATAAAATATAGTGTAACTTCATCGAGGTTTTCCTTATAGTATAGCCTGTCTGTAAATAGTAGCGGCTTTGTTTATTTTTACTCAGTCACTGACGGCTTTCCCCACCTCGTGGGTGACTTTACCACGTTATTTAGTTCCGTTATTAATATTATGTCTTTTATTAAAATTTTTATAGCTATTTAAAAGCAGCTACATATTAGGCTCTTATAAGAATCGAAGTTAGCGTATATAAAACCTTTTAAGGGCTAGGCCTTTAAAAGTACGTTACATGTAATTATATCTTTTAGAGAAGTTTATAAAATCTCGCGGATTTAAACAGAGCAGAACCCCGATTAAAAAGTAAGAGTGGCTAATTTATAAAGAACTTTTAAGCTCTCCTTATAAGTTAAGTTTTCCCTTAAGATAAAGTCGGCCTTCTTCCGCTATAACAGAATATTTACTTAGTTCCATATAATTAATATCTATATTTATCAGATTCCGAGATCTGCCTTATCCACCTTAAGCCTTAAAACTAATGTAATCATGGAATCGGATTTTTAAATCTTCACGTAGCTAAGCTCTTAGCTTGTACCCTTATAGATTTATAATAAGGTAGAGTTTAACGTTTCTCTTAACGAAGGCTGTATTAACCTCTGTATACTTTTAAGTGGACCTTTAAGATAGCTAAGATCTTCGAAGAACGTAAATAAGGAAGGTATTAAATGATTAGTGCTAACAGAGAGTAATTTATTCTATATAAGCTCTTATTCTCATTCATTAAATTCGCCGAAGATTTCCCCCCTTAGCAGTTTCGTGTATAGTTTTTCTCGATCCTTTTAACATAATCTAAGGGTGGTGCCCTCCATTGCCTTCATTATATTCGTGTTAATCCTCCGCATTATATACGGGTCATTTTTACATAACTCTTCCGCGAAGACGAATCAGATAAGTCTTAAATAGTTTAAGCATAACTTTAAAGGTTAATATTATTCCGCTAGCTTTCGGGAAGGTTAACTTATGTTACGTATGTTATAGCTATACATCTTATAAATAACACTTAATTTTATGCCAGTTCTTAAACCTAGTATATTTACTTAAATATTAAATTACGCTTTAAAATTTAGGTCGCGAAGTATTCATTTAAAGTTATCCGCTTTAATTACCTTAATCTTATTTCTCTTAGATCTAAACTTAATGCTCTTAACATTGCTCTTAAAAACATACTTTAAATGGGCTATCTATCTCTTCTCGAGAAAAAGATAAGCCAGTCCCTTATAGCCTTAATACTAGCGAATTTTATAATAAAACTCGCCGTCGTTAGGGTCTTTTTCTACTAAATACTCCTCGATTAAGGTAGTCTTTAATACTGGGTCGATGTTTAAAGAAACGTGAGTATATAAGATTATATATATATTTAAATATAATATACTTAAATGAAAGAGATTTATAACCTAGCATTTAGCCTTTTAAGGCAAGACTATCTTAATAGCCTTAACTCGACTTCGGCCTTAAAGGCATTATAAGTAAAACTTAGTTAGAAATTTTACCTTTAAGTAGCCTTTATTCGGATCTAAGCCTTTTAATAGTTTATAAAGTGAGATGCGTGACACTTTTAAAGCGGTCTTAAGCTCCTGTTTATTAATTTTCACGAGGATATAATATATAAGGTTTAGTCCTTAAAAATTATCTTTAAATAAATCGGCTAATATCTTAACATTTTCTTTATCTTTAACACTTAGAAAAGTAAAAATGTTAAGATTAATGCTAGTAGTACCTTAATACTTACTGCTTCTCTTTGCGGCTAATTTACACTCTCTTTTAAGAAAGTCTAATTATTATATATTATTACCTTCTGCTTAGCTAAAGACATTAATAATCTCTTTAAATGTTTAAGATAATTTACTTTAATATTTACTAGTATAACATAACAGTTTATGGTTTTAATTTAAGATACTATAAATAGGTTTTAATTTAAGACATTATAAATAGAACTCGGAGGGTTTTTTCCCCCCCCCCCCCCCCCCCTTAAACCCCTTAACCCCACCGCCCGTAACGTGTATAAAAAGCGAACAAAATATAGTTAGGATCAGATAGATCACTTAACATTAATTAAGGAGAAACATTATAATGGCTTTTAAACTATATAAACGCGATACGCAGCTTAACTTTATAAGTCTTAAGGGGTTCTAAGGTACTATCCCGTTTAAAGCTGCCCCTTATATTTAAAAAGCCGCTTAAATAAAAGATAAAGCGCTAACGAAGCTTAAAAACCTGATCTTTAAGCCTGCCGAAGCTAAGACGAGGCCGAACTTAAAGCTAATAGTTAAAGAAGGCTCTTTATAAGAATACTATGAGATCATATATTAACTATGCTTAAGACTTAATTATCAGGCAATAGTAGCAGAGATATGGAAGAGACCTTTAGTAATGGATAATGAGTTTAAAGATGTCTTTTTAATTAGGCAGTTTATAGATTCCAACATAAAAGTTAAGTAAGATTTATTTCGGGACATTTAACACTAAAACTTTATCTCCACGCACGAGATATATTAGCTCGAGAATACTTATTATATCGTTTTAAAACATATATTTTACTCCCTGTATGAGGTTCGCGGTAACGAGCACCTAGATAAACTGCGACTCGTTATAATAATTAAATAAGTAAGTTTAAAGTTTACATTTTCAGGAGGCTTTATAATTTATTAACGCTAGTAGATCGTTAATAGCATTTCCTACTTAAAGCAGTTTAAGTTATGTTATTACGAGTTAAACTGCTTAAGGATCTTCTTAAGAGATGATAGCATTATAAGAATCAATTAATATATATAAAGCTTATCACTAATTTAATTAATATAGGAGCAAGTAAGTAAGAACAATGTTATAAAACATCACTTAAGGTATTTAGCTAGAAAACCATTAAAGACTTAAGTTTAATTATAATAGCTTTAATAATAAGCAACTATAAAGATAATATTAATGACCTTAATTATTAGTTTAATGCAGTAAACTTTATTATTAAGACTACATTTACAGATTCGACGGCTAATATTTTAAAGATATAATTTAGCCTTTTAAAGAGATCGTTATTTAACTAATCATTTAACACCTGATTTTATACCTTTCTTAAAGAGAAGTAGGTTTAAAAGGAGTAATTAACTTTAACGTCGCGAAGAGCCGGAGGGGGTGTAAGGCTACAGTGAATAAGATCTTCGATTTCTTTTAATAAACATTTTTAGCTCCCTCGAAGAGTTTTAATTTTAATGTAACCGTGTAAATACTTATTCGTAAGGTGGCAGATATATATAAAGGTCTTAATAAGCATTTTAAAGGTTATATTTTTAAAATAGAATAATAGTCTCGGCTAAGTATAACTTAAAGATTACACTTATTAAGGCAGCGACTTTTAATAACTATTCTTAACTAATACATTAGCGGCATCTTATTATTATAGTGTGGCTAACGGCGAGGTATAACTTAATCACTTACTATAAAAGTAAAGCATATAATAATTATTCGCTTTACACGCAGAAATAAAACACGTTTAAGCTTTTTAATAAGTGCAGTTATTAGCAGCTCGATTTAACCGTGTTATAGTGATTTTAACGGTGTAAAAAGGTACTTTATAGTCTGCCTTAAAAGACTAATTATCTCTCGTAAGCTAGTTATATAAGGTAAGCACTTAAATCTTAATGTACTTTATGTGAATTAAGTAAGACGCTATTATAATTTAATTAAGCTTAAGTTATAAACCCGTAACTGCTTTAGCTTCACGCTTTTTTCCACTTCTTTACTTATAATGTAAATACATATGTTAATATTTACTAACTTAAAGCGTTAAAACAGCGCATGTTTATATTATATAATTAGTGAATATAGCTTAGCTATAAGTGCATCCCGGCCTTACTTTATATTTTACGGGACATTATAGCTAGCAGTTCTCAGCATTAGTTAATAATTAGATTCCTCTCTTACCTTTAATTCTTAGTGCATTACTTACGTACCTGGTTTTTACGCCCTCGACCATCTCTTAAATTAGTATGGTTTAAGCCTTCTTACCAGTTTATTATTAAATTTAAGCTACATGCAGGGTCTTTAATAGCTAACGAAGTTTAAGACTACTTAAGAATCTTCCTGTTACTTAGCATCCTTTTAAGGCTTAGTTCTAAGTATCTCTTTATTCCGAGCGTGGCTATTGTTAAACATAATAAGTGCTAGCGGCGCTTTCCGTAACATTATAATACCCTTCTTTATACTTTAAACTCGATTAGTCTCGAGTCGAGAGCGTATATTACGCGCTCGATTTAAGTGCTTTTAATCACTTAAAGTTTATATTGTTTATATTCTTTAACCTTACCCTCCTTTTCAGCTTTATAAGTTTAATATTCCATTTTATTATATAGCTTCTTACGTTAAATTAGACCTTAGTCTTATAACCACCCTCACCTTCGGCATTCTCTTTATTATAAATATTAAAGCCCTCTTTAAATAAACTAACCTTACGGTGAAATACTTTAACTCTTAATAAGGATCTTAATTCTTTAGTATTACTTATAGCTTCTTTGCAAGCAGTGTTATCTCCCTTATAATGTTAGCTTTTATAAAACTGTACTAAGTAGGAACATAGTTTAGCTTATTAAATAGTTTTATAAGCTTCGGAATTCTAGTGGGAAGCCTTATTACGGGTATTATTATGTCGCGCTTCGGATAAATCTAAATCTTTAAAGGTATCTTTATTAAGCATGGATTTCGATCGATTTTTACCGCCACGTTAATATATAAGTACTTACGAAGTCCGATATATTTTAAGCTTATAGAAACTAAATATTCTTATTAATCACTCTCTTATTTTAAAATTTCTTTAAGCGAGTATAAAATAGACTAAATAATTATGTTTTTCACAACTATTATAACCAGCCCGGTGGTAAAAGCCCAGTATTTAAAAAACGAAATTTAAAACGTAAAAAAGTAGTTTCCTTACTAGTTAAAAGTAATTATGCCTTAAGTTCCATTATAGTTATAAGATGCTAACGATTGTAACTGCGCAAGAGATAACTATAATCTAAAAAGCCGGCATCTGTTGCAAAGCCTTTCGAGCGTACTTTCTAGGTTCGGCGTACCTTAACAGGCCTATCTTAGTAAGAGATATAAAGGTTCTTAGGAACACGATGAACCTAATAAGGAGGAGCTATAAATAAATGGAAGCAAGCTGATTATACTTATATTCCACGGGGTTTACCTCCTTCCGTTTATATTACGTGAGTGAGTCCTTTCTTTACGATATAGTTACTACGTTTATAAAGATAAGGTAATGTTATCTTAGCTAAAACCGCTATACATATGTTAACTCGTTCCTATTTAAACTCTGCTCGATATATCTACGAGTTTATAAAGTAAGATAAGAAAGTTAAAAGAGATTAAAAGCTAAGTGGTTTAAAGGTGGAACCCCGGAGTGTAAGGGTTTATATTTAACTATATTTTACTATTCTTAGTATCCTATCGCAGGGTGTGTCTTAAGGTGGTCACGTGGGCTAAGGTGCTTCACGTGCTGCTTCAGGTGCGCCTTAAGGCACACCCTATACAGCTTACTAAGCTCTTTCTTTTATTATATATATATACTGCGAGCTTCGCTCACTCTCTTTTATATCAATTAAGGAAACTTTAACCAATACTTCCGAAGCGCTCTTCTCATAGCAAGTCCATATCGCAGCTCCCGCTTCTGCGTGACATATCCTTACCGCGCGCGACGGTTTTCTGCTAGTGTATTTTTAGTTGCTTATCCTATAATACCGCTTAATTTTAAAACAGTAGATTAAGAGCCTTTTTAAGACTCTCGAATAAGGTCGACGACTATAAAAGTCACTTTATTAAGAACTCTCCTCGGGTTAGCACGCTTATTAAATATATATAACGAAACATGTCTGCGCTAATGTTTAAGTTCGACCAGCATTCTGGAAAGGTAGATTTCAGCACTTACTTTAAAAGCGATATCGTTACTCTTAAGGAACTGGATTCTAAACTTAAGCTTATAGCGAAATTAATTATAGCATCTTAAAGATAGTTTATAAAGTATCGTAATGCTTTAAATAAGACTTAAATAGCTTAATTAGAAATAAATAAGAAGTATAAAAATCTTTAATATTAATACTATTACTTATAAAAAGAATCCGACATTAAACTAAAAAAGCTTAATAAAAAGACATTTCGTAATGATCTCCTGCAGTTCGAACTCGAGCTTACTCGAGCTGAACTGGTAAAGCATCGAGACATGATTAGAATCACGACCGAGAAAGTACAGTAAGTGTCACAGCTCGCGGCTACTCTTACTTACACCTTGTAAAGATACGAATCCGAGATGGAAGAGAAAGACGTCGAGCTTATTACATTCGGTCTTAAAATAGTCGAGAAGAACCTTATTATTAATCAACTCGAGAAACATGCGATCTTTTAAAAAAGGAGCTTAAATAATGTTATGTAAATAAGGTTGAGGAGGTAAATAGGCTGAGAGCTGCTATATCCATATAGCTAATAACTATTATCGGCATTCGCGAAGAGATAGAAACGCAGTAATGGATAAGAGCATAAGAAATTAAATGATTAGAGGAGGAGAAAGCTTCTGCCATCTTTAAGCAAGAAGCTGCATCGGCGGAGATCTAAAGACTTAAAGCTAATTATAAGGAGTTTCAGATAAGTTTAAGAAAGCTACAGTAAGAGAATGAGAGCCTCGAGGGAGACGTTAAGACTTTAATTAGCATGAGTGTCTGATCGGAAGCCATTTATATTAAAGAGAATCGGAGACTTAATAATTAAGTTATAATTCTTAATTAAGAGTTAAGGCTTATTAAGGGAATTAGCTCCCGACTCTTAATCCCGATCTTAATAACCTTTATACTATTTTAAACTCCCTTTTAAGGATTAAAGGAATAATAAGGTAAAATGCTGTAAAGTAGCGAAAGGGACGGTGTAAGCTATTTAGTAATTAAAACAGATATTTCATAACTTAATACTTTAACTCCGGATCTTCGTAACCACTAGTTTAGTATAAGTCTATTTATGTATATATAACGAGGATCTGCTTATATAGCACTTTATAACTGGGAGAGAATGAGAGATAAGGAGGGGCACTTAAGTTTAGCTGCTAAGGTTTTAAGAGCTATTTATGCTATTGCGGCTAAGTCGTTATATGTAACGAAAGACGAAGTCCTTTATTTTTAAAATCTCTACCGGAGGTAAGCGCCACTTAAGTATAGGTATAACTAGTGTCGTGAGTAGTATGGAGTCGACGCTTCTAACGACCTTAATGATAATCATTTTATTAACTTAAACTGGTATTAAATTAGTGCAGAGGAACCACACTAAAGCTTATGTGGCAGCTTATAACAAGTAACATAACAATCACTGTAAAAAAGACCGAGTTGCGATCGGGAGACAGAACAACCTAAAAATCTCCCTTTAACTTAATCCTAACGAATTCCCTTAATCGATCTCGAAGTCTTTATAATTCCTCGAAATAAAGATTTCTTTACCTTTAATTAGGTAAAGAAGTAATAGTTACTAACATCGATGTAAAGCCTCGCGCTTATAAGAGTAAAAGAACCTTAAGTATTTAAAAAGGAACGTGGAGTATGTTAAAGTCTATAGAAATAATGTAAGCGCATGCACCCTTATTTATATATATGCGATAAAAAAGAATAATCTTAAAATAACGCGTTTAACGTTAAAAAAAGATTAAAATAAATTATACAAGCCCACTGTTAAGAGAGGCTTAATGCGGTTAAGGTTAAAGTCGTCGAAAGTGACCATTATATTAAGCCTTAATAGTTATTAAAATGAAGCAGATAACCGAGTCGTGTGCCTTTCTTACCTTCTTAGTTAAGCTAACTTAACGTATCTAAAGTTTCTTAAGTTAAATTAAACGAAGAGCGGAAATCATTAAGGCCTTTCTTAATTAGATTTTCTTCGATTATCGTTAACCACGATAAATTTGTTATAGCGTATAAAATGCTACGTTAAAGGAGTCTAAGAGGGATTCGCTTAGCAACTAGCTACGGGGCAGAGCTATGGAACGTTTAAACACTTAAGCCTAACTACTGCTACATTATAATAAGAGTTAAGGTGGTTATATTAAAGAGCTATGCATTCTTCTTATTTAGAAAAGAGAGCTTTAAAGAGGGAGAGCCGCTTAAAGCAGAGTTTATTTATAGAGTTAAGCTAAGGGGCTAAGTTAACGAGATCCACCACGTAAAGTTTAGATTTATATCACTGTGATAGCTACTAAAATAAAAAATCTAATGCGTGACAAGCTCTGTGAATTAACATTTTAAACTGATTTTAAGATAAATCCAGCATAAGCTCCTATCGGGTTATAAAGCATCTTCTCTACATCACTTCCATTAGTCATAATTAAGTCATTATTCACATTAAATCCCTTAAAGATAATCTTACTATACTCGCGCTTCTTTAAGTAAAGGAAGAATGGTACATTATCACTTATTAACTAAACTTTAACATGAACCATAAAGTTTATATCGTGAGGCGACATTCCTCGATACACTAATTTACTAAAAGTACCCATTTAAGCATTAATATCCGTATTAACCCGGCACTTCGGTTACTTATCGCTTTAAGTTATAAGTATCGTTTTAGGTTTAAAGAACAGTGTTAAGTCTTTTAAAGTTCTCGGGGATGATTCCTGTTTGTAATGGAGCTAGTCTCTCTTAATATTAAACCGTAATGCTTACGTTTCTGTCCGGCTAACGTGACTAATTAAGTTGTAAACCTGTGCTTTAACGCATAGTCTTAATCATCCTTTAAATCATCTCCCTTTAGGTTAATAGCCTTTATAATTAAACGACATTGTTCCTTATATATTTTCTTAATATCCGCTTATAAGCGTGGTTAACTTAATGCGTAATGTGAATTTTAACGGTTATTATATTTAACGCTTATATAAGATTAAAAACTTACGTTATAATTCTTTTAATTATCACCACACTCCTTATTCAGCATCTTCTTAATATCCCTTAGATTTACTATTTTTAAGCAAGCTTTTAAGAAGAATCTCTTAATAATGTTAGAGTAGCGTTTCTTATCCTTAGCAGTCACTGTTAAATAGTTAGTAACTAAGAGAAACTTATGCTAATTAGGCTTTTACTTTAAGTATTAACGTACGTGTAAGCATTATAACATCGCTTTATAGTGCGTTAAACTGTGAAGAAGGGGCTAACGGCGTAGCTATACTTGTCTCATAATTATCCTAAGAAGGTTAATTAGAGCTAAAGGCATCTCGTAAGGAATTAAGAGACTTAAACTTAGCTATGTCCCCGGTTCCTTTAAGAGACCCTTTAGGCTCAGTTGTTAAGTTAGCTACGTTAAGGTCATCGTTAGCACATCGCGCAGTCGAGGCAAAAGACCCTAACTTCGCGGTGTCTCCCTTTTCGCTAGTAAACCCTTTAGGCTTAGTTACTAAGCCGATCGCGTTAAGATCGTCGTCGGCATATTGCGCGGTTAGAGCAGAAATTTAAGACTCGTTATAAACACTACTGTTTATCGTTAGCTGGTTTATAAGTTTAACTGCCGAACAGCTTATATCTCGAGAGTTGATGTTAGAATCACAGCTAGTATCTATTTGCAAAGCGGTTAAAAGTTAAGTTTATAAAGATATATTTTAAGGAGAGAAGTATTTAAAGTGAGGCGAAGGACTGTAAGACGCGAAAGGCATGGCATTTATATATTAATTTCACGAGCTAAGCGGACCTTATAAGCGGCTAAAGCAGTTCTTAACGGTAAGCAGCTTTAAAATGGTTTTAAAGCCAGTTAATTACCTTCACCTCCTTTCTCCATTCTCCCTTTACTCTTATCGCCTCATTCACCTTAAAGTGACCTCCCGGCCGCTTAATAACCCTACTTAACTGAATCAATGCCTTAGAGCAGCTAATGTGAAGATAAGGGATCACGCTTAAGCATTCAATGTTAAGAAAGTATAAGAGACGGCGATATTTAAAAGCATATCCGTTAATGCTAACTCCCTATTCTTCCCTCCTATTTATCCTCATTAATCTTCCCTATAAGCTCCCTTATATACCTCTATTCCTTTATCCGCTACATTTAAGCGCAAGCTCCCCGACGAAATAGTTACACTATCATTATAAGGCATTCTTTAGTTTAGCTCTCTATGATTTATATAAGGGAGGTACTGAGATGATAGCTGTGCATAAAGTTACTGCTCGAGTCTTAGAACCGCATGAATTTAATAGCTTAAGTTAACATTACCGAAGAGATGTTATCTAAAGAACTCACGCCGCATAAATTGCCTTCTTTAAGATCTTATTAAGGTAACAAGGTGTTATCCTTACTTAAACGTTTAACAGCTAAGCGAAGCTAGAATGATGCCGCTTTAATAATGATGTAACCCTTTATATTAGGTTATAAATAGTCTTTTAAAGTTGCCTCTCCTTCTTTAAGCCCTATAAAGCAGGCATGCTATCCTTAGTTCAGGTTATAGATTAGCTGGTTCGGGTTATAAATTAACTGGTTCGGCGTTATAAGAAGGATTTCTAAGCGTCGCCCATTTAAAGAACATGCATGAAATGCCTTATCTGCCCCCACCATCTATATAATGCATGAACTACGTCGAGGCTTCTTCACGACGATTAGCTAGAGGCGCTTTACATCTCTCTTTTTAAAGTCTCCTTCCGTAAGACGCAGATAACTATTGCCTTATAAGCTCCCAGCATTACGGATTTTCATAGGGGTATAGTATAACTACTGGTATAAGTTCTTACTAATTGTATCAGCCGATTATAAAATAGGAGAACGTGTTAAATTCGCATAAATGAGGTAGACTCGACTTATGCGGGTTAAGGATGGTTAAGAGCTTATAGACATGTCTTATATAATAATGCCTCCGAGCCACATAAACCCCGCGAGCAGTTACTAATAACAGGCCATTTTAAAATGGTTTTAAGGTTAGTTACTTACGCCTCCTTTCCCATTTTCCCCTTTATTCTTCTCCCCTCCTTCATCCATAAAGCGACCTCTTAAACGCCTAATAACCCTGCTTAGCTGAATTAATGGCTTGGAGCAGTTAATGCGAAGCTAAGGGGGCAGATTACGCTTAAGCGGGTGATGCTAAGGAATCATTAGATACACACCGCGAGGCTGACTCCAGAATAAGGAGAGAGATAATAATGTCTGAGAGCAGATCCATCGTCGTCGACTCTCTGTCCCTTTCCTCCCATCTATCCTAATTAATCTTCCTTAAGGGCTCCCTCTCTTGCCACATAACCGAACACCCCCGTTTATATCCGCTATCATTTAAGCGCACGCTGCCTTCTAATAAAACCATTCACTAGCATTATAAGGCGTTATTTAGTTTAGCTCTTTAGGATTTCTATAATAAGAGGTGGTAAGATGACGGCTTTCTCGAGTCTTCGACCAGGCATGAATTTAATAAGAACATGGTTAGCTTAAGTTAACATTATTAAAGAGATGCCGTTTAAGGGACTTAAGCTATATAAATTACCTCTTTTAGGATTAAGAAGGCATTATTAAGGTGGCGAATGTGTCGTCTTTATAGTTCCTGCCATGATATCCGCTTTAAATGTTTAGTAGCTAGGTGGCTTAATGAAGCCGGAACGATGTCATTTTAAAAGTAATAAACCCTTAATCTTAAGTTATAAACGCTGGTTTAAATTATCTCTTTATCTTTAAGCTTTAAATTATACGCGTAATGTATAAGATATATCGCCTTTATAATGCCAGCATGGTCGAAAGACGCGATGTGCTGTTTACACTATATAATATAAAGTTTAAAGAATTAAGGGGTTAGCAGATTAAGCATAATTATCCTTAAATGGTCTTACATTACGAAACTGATTTCTAAGTGTCACCGTTTAAAGAACACGTATAGAATGCATTAGCTCCCCTTACTAGTTTACATGATCCGAGGAATGCCTTAGCTAGCTTAAGGATTCTTTACGATGCTGTACCGTGTCCGGAGATTACGTCTTCTTATTTTTATCTTCTAAAGTCTGCCTTAGCGCGAGACGTAGAGAAGGTTGTTATTACAAGCCCTTAGCATCGTTAAAGCGGATTTCCTTTATAAAGGTATAATATAACTATTAATATAAGTCCTCGCTAACTGTGTTAGCTGATTATTAAATGAAAGGACGCGTTAAGCTTACATAAATAAGGCAGACTTAACGTGTTAGTTAAAGACTTAAAGCTATGTATCATACTGAAATAGCCTTAAAGAGAAGTAGATATATATAAGAGTAAATGGATCATAAATAAGGTAGAATCGAAGAGGATAAGGATCGAAGCTTATCGTAAATATATTTTAAAGTTTACATAACCTATATTATAATAGTTATTTAGCTATTTATAATTATTCTATTTAATAACGGCGACCTGTTAGTATAGAGCTATTAACTCGTTAATAAACTACTGCGCTAATTACTATACTCTCCTTAATTATAATTACTAACTTAATAAGCTTTATATCCTTATATACGCTCCGTTAAGATAATACGTTATCTTAAACCCTTTAAACTTTATATTTAAGATATAAACACATATTTATTATCCTTACTATTATCCTATTTATCGTCACTATTAAAGCTTAAGGCACATTTACCGCGCTATTCTTTAATCGCGGAAGCATTTAAGTAATATATTTATTAAGTTTTATTATTATCTCGAGCATAGTGAGAGAGGTAAGCAGAGTATCGTAGTTAAAGATAAAGCTAATAATAATTAGTACCTTATAGCAGTTAGCTCTTAAAGCTTAATTATATAGTTATTTTATCCTTAAACCTTAACCTTTACCTTAATAACTATTTTAACCTTCTTATAATTAAAAATCTCCTCGAGGGGCGGTTATTAATTTTAAAGAGGATCTTATATTTAATATTTATAGTTATATATAGGTTTTAAATGGCTTAAGAGTGGGCGCGAATCATATAAGATACCCTTTAAAACAGTATAGCTATTCTCTTACATCTTATAAGTTGCATTTTAGCGTTTAAAGCCAGTATGTTTCCGCTACTGCTAGCATTAAGAATTAATTAGCTGTTAATAAGTGTAACTAGAACAGGGTTAACGTACTAAATATAATTAACCAGATTTAAAAGTTTTCTTCGACTACTTATGCGATTTATGATTTCCTCTTACACGACGTCCTAGCGCTGAGAAGATTGGTGCGCATGTTGCTTAGCAGTTAAAACCCACGGGCCGCAGGATCGAGAAATAACCCGTGGTTAGAAGGATCGTCGACGGATATGTCTTTACGAGGTCTGACTCGGTTAGATTGCAGCCGTACAGAGGGTAGCGAAACCTAAGAGAGTTCCTAGCTCCTAAGACTCGGCTATCTGAGGATAAGCCGCTAGTTTCTTCCTTATATTTAGCTTTGAAACGAAAAAGAAGGGTAACATCGAACCATTAGGTTCGCCGACTTTTAATTTCAGAAAACCTAAGCGTCGCAACTAGCGGGAAACACTTATTTAAAAGGCATAGATAAGCCTCGATGATTTTGCTACGTCTTTGTTAGATGGCGAGGGCTTAAGCAGTGTTAGAGCAATTAAGGATGTAAACATCTTCTATTGTTCTATCTGGGTAGATTCTACGATGTGGACGGGCGCTTGTCTCTTGTGCAAGATGTCTGCAGATATTGTAATGAGGGTATCATTTCTTCCCTTCGGAAATACTAAGCCTCCCTTTATAAAACCACCATTAGCCGAAGGCATGTCACTCGTCCGCAGTGAGCAGCGCCGAACGCACTATTATGTATCGTCAGTACAGTAAGTCGAGGGTTTGTCGATTTGGTTCGGGCTGTAAATTCTCCTATAGAAGCCTTAAGGAAAAGCCTTATAAGGCACGTTGCTAACCACGAATCTTATCTTCTAAGCTTACTTAGTTTCGTAAGAACTAATATCGTTCCAATTCCTTCTTATTATTATGTAGCTTTTTAAAAGAATGATTACAGTGTTAGATTAACGATATTAACCTCTTTAAAACTCGAACTGGCCTTAAAAGAAATTAAAAGCAAATCATAAACAAGCAGCACTATTTACAGACCATAATAAAGCCTTCTTCACTAAGCATCCTGGCTTCGACTGCGATTTATTTGCACCGATATGAATAGAATTCAGTCGTATATATAAATACTTCGAATGGGACGATAAGGATTACGAGATGCGGGAGACGAGGCGGAACCTTAAGGCAGTAATGGTGAAGCAATTTAACAATCTCGATAAAACAGACGTGGAAGAACTTAATTCTTAGAAGAAGCTGTTCCTTAACATAAATATTAAAGCCGATGCTAAACCTAACCCGTCGGTCTTTATGCATCAGTGTTAACTATTTAGCGACGTTAAATCTTAAAATCTACGACACGTTATGTAACGTTAAAGGGCATGCAGACAGTATATAAATAAGCACTTTATTAGTTTAATCGAACATCTATAAAATACAATCGCCATTAAGACAGCTTAAGTCGTCGCATTAACGCCAGTATAATTAAGAGGCATACATAAGGTGCCGCATAGAGGTTTCTTAACAGCGTTGAAAGTTGCTTTCCATGTTTGCGCAGCCTTATAGACTCATGTATAAAACCCGCTAGAAAAGCTATGCTTAAGTTGTATTAAGCACGGCATTAAATATGCTTTGATCGACGCCCGGAAGAATGAGCGGCTCGATGTTAGCTATACTGTTAGGTCCGTATTTAGAGCTAAACACATTAAGAGCTTCGGCGAACCCGTTAATAAAGCAATAAGATAATGCTCGGACGTTAAGCTTACATTTAGCGGAGAAGCTTATGGGCGACTTTATGGTGTTTAAACTGCTGCTACCGTTTGGTTTGGATGGGACTGTTGTATATGATCTAAGGGAAACCCCGTTTGCTCCGGTATTTAAACGACACTGTTAAGCGTGAATAGAACTGTTGTATATGCATTTCTAAGAGAATTCCCGTTCGCTCTGGAACTGGCTATATCGTTAGGTCTGGATGGGACTGTTGCGCGCGTATTAGACAAGTTACAATTTCTCTTATGTTACAGGCACTCCTTATAAGGGCCGTTTTCCGATTGTCTGCACTTTATCTCCGTTACATCTATGTTCCTAGCATTAAAGCTGCATGTCTTAGCTGTATCTTATGGACTGCTGTGACTTTTTAGCATTAGCGACATAGTCTAGTCTGGATAAGGCTGTTATATGTGATATGGGAGAATTGCTGCCTCTATTAAATTTAGCGACATCGTCTGGTCTAGATGGGGCTGTTATATGTGTGTGCCTGGGAGAATTGCTGCTTTTATCGGCGGCATCGTTAAGTTTAAGCTGTCGTGCGTGGCTGTCTGAGAGAATCCCCGTTTACACTGCGCATGACAAGGAAGCAGAGATGAGATTGGAACAGCAGACGGTGTTGCCGATTCCTGGCGCATATCTTAAGGCGGTTGCAGGGACAAGTTGCCCGGCAGCGAAGGAAAAGGACTATCGAGGCCGAGGATCTGTTGGTGCCGGGGTGCCCATTGCGGATCAGTATCGGCGACATGCTGGTGTGGCGCCCGAGAAGAAGCAGCAGCAGTAGCAGCAGGCTTGTTAATCCGTCCGGTCATGACAGGTCCCTTCCTCCTGTGATGCGCGGCTAAAGCGCCCCCGTGACCTCCTCCTCCTCGCCGTCTCAGATGGACCTTGCGGTAGCGCGTCGTGCCGTCGTCGCTTACGGCCCACGGTGTCGTCTTTTTAGTGTCTCGGTCGTTACTGCTGTTAACGTTTGCACTTACGCTTAGCTCTCCATTGGGGTCTAGGTCCAAATGATCTGCGCCTCCGCTTTCATCGTCTCCCTGAAGGTCCTCCTAACGATCTTCCTCACGATCCCCTATTTCCATGCTTACAGCGCTGTTCTCAGTCTGACAGCTTTAAATTGCCACCATCTGCAGGTCTGAGTTGGGCTGTTGCCCGTATATATTTGGGAGATTCTCCGTTTGGGTCCACGACATTATAAGGTATGGATTGGACTGGTATGGACTGGACTGGTATGGATTGAACTGGTATGGACTGGACTGGTATGGATTGGACTGGTATAGATTAGACTGGTATGGATCGGACTGGTATGGATTGGACTGGTATGGATTGGGCTGATATGGATTGGGCTGATATGGATTGGGCTGATATGGATCGGGCTGTAGCGGATGTATGCTTGGGATAACCCCTGTTCCTGCCAGCGACATTGTTACATATGGCTCTGGGAGAATCCCCGTTTGCACTGCGTATAGCAAGGTAGCAGAGATGACATTAGACCCGACAGAAGATGGTGTTGCTGACTCCTGGCGCATATCTTGGGGCGGTTGCGGGTATAAGTTGCCCGGCAGCGAAGGAAAAGAACTATCGAGGCCGAGGATCTGTTGGTGCCGGGGTTCCTATTGCGGATCAGCGCCGGCGACATAGGGCGGGGCCTCTTCAACCTACGCAGTTCCATCAGTCAGCTAAGACTGACCCACAGCTCTCTCGGCGATTGCTATCAAAGCAGGAATAGTGAATCTAACGGGACAGCTAGGTCACCTTAGCCGCGTTAGCGCCCTGATCGGATGGCCATTCTTCATACTAACCTTATAAGCGATACTCCTCTAATGCATGGCATCGTCCAAGCGGGCTCTCCCCCCGCTCCTCGATAAGTCAGGGGTAGGTTGCTAGGTGATCTACGCTTCGGAACGAGGAGTCCCCTCGGGCTCAGCACCCGGCTCCTACCTCTAGCCCGGAGTCTGCTAGTAGATGCACTCGCCCGGAGTCCCGGACTGCGCGCAGCGGGAGCATGGCTGGCCTTTGTCGCATTTCAGCTTGCGTCGTTAACAGGGTTTGCAGGCGAAGGTTCTTCGATTGCGTCGTTAACAGGGTTTGCAGGCGAAGGTTCTTCGATTGCGTCTTTGGTCTCTGCCTAGGCCTTCGCGGGCACTACCGTCGGGATCGTCGATGGAGAAGGTCCAGAAGGAGCCGGCGGGCTTCTCTTAATTTATGATCACTAGCTGGGAGTCCATACTGTTATTGTTTATGCTTAAAGGCAGTCGATGCGTAGAATGAGCGGGAGGCTTCTGGTTGAAAACTCGTTAGGAGAGTGCTAACTTATAAGGAACGGGCACCAGCTCGTTCTGAGGCAACCTATAACTAGCTTTCACCAAGATCCTAAAAAGCTGTAGCATAAGTACGAAAACGCCTTAGCTGAGCTTCAGGGGGCTCTAATCCGTAGGGCATAAAGAGTCCATGAAATATTAGGCACACATATAAGGCGGCTATGCTTACACTTGCTCTTCGTGCCGTACTGGTGACTTCATCTCGGTTTATAGGGTTGTGCCGCTCGTCCTTACCACTATTGTTCTTATATGAAGCGGCTGTGTCATGTAACCCCGTATCCCGATCCGCTAAGACTCTTCCGCCTGGCCGCTTAAAAGCCACCTTTCCTCGGAATTATCTTAGTAGGTCTTACGACCATGTCTGGTTCCCGCTCCGGTAATGCCGTAAGGGATGTCCCCCCTGCCCCTTCTTTCTGTAAATGCTCTTAAGTCTGCCTTGTCTAAGGTGTGATTCTAACGCATTCATGCGCTTAGAACCGGGTCCTTAATGCGTTATAAAAGGAGGTAGAGGGGAGGCTTCTTATTGCTTTAACAGGCTCATGCGGCTTTTAAAGGCATGGTATTCTGCGGTTAATCTAAACGGCTTACAAGCTATATGGATCTATGTTAGTTCTAAGGCAGTCACGTCTGGTTAAAAGCTAACGAAGCCTAACTTGCATTATAGCATGACATTCTAAGGCGTAGCAGAATGACAGAGTTGTGTGTTCTAGGGTCGAGGTCGAGGCCTAACAGCCATCTCTTAACGGCTCCATTCATGTCGCTTACCCTTAAGCGGCTGAGTAACTTATTCGGCCATTCTCATGATCCTTACACTTCCTTATCCTTACCATACTCTCACACTAACGAAGCTTAACTTGTATGACATTCTAAGGCGTAGCACTATAACAGAGTTACGCGATTCAGGGTCGAGGTTGAGGCGCAGAAGCCATCCCCTAATGGCTCCATTCATGCCGCTCGCCCTAAGCGGCCGAGCAACGACAATTGCTGCCTATAGGTTGCCGCACCTGATGCATGGTAAACATTGCTAACCTTATAGATCTCCTGGAATGCGCTTACATGATCAGTTCGAGGCATAGCTAAGATATCATAGCCTCTGAAACAAACTACTTTATGCATACTATTAGCTTCCGCGTAAGGGTGATGGCAATGTTAAGGAAGTGTAAGGATAGTGAGAGTTAAAGTATATGAATACATCCGAGTTACACATCTGGTTCAAGTATCTTTAATAAGGAGGCCTCTAGAGATGGAGCAGGCATAAGCGTCGGATGATTTATCCTAGCAAGGGGTTTCGGCGATCCCGGCTCGGAGAGCTCTTATTCACATGTAGCGATGGATGTGTCAGGATCCCGATAGCTCTTAAAGTCTGCGGCATTAGACATAAGTAAGCACTGTCTTCTTCTATAAAGTGACCGTCTCTCTCGCATATCTGCGTTCTCCTTCATCTTCTCCCCACTTACATTTACTTTAGCTCTTATCTTCTTCGGTAAAAATATGATTCCTATATAATATTCCCTTAACTAAGGGTGCTAACTACCTACGTTACACTTTAGATAAGGAAATGAAACAGCTTAATCTGTCTGAACCAACACCCTTTAAAGAGCATATTAACGTTAATGGTCGCTTGATTAAGGATAGTGACCATTCAGGTTACGCTTTAAATAAGGCAATGGAATAGCCTAGTTTATTTAAACCGACACTCGCTTAAGAGCATACCATCCCCCACCTGAACGACACTATAAAATGGGCTTTTCTACATAATGGTCGCGTAAGTAACATTCTAACCCCGCCCGGAAGTCCGACTGAGGCGAACAGCAGTACTCGGTATTAAAGATATTTACGTTAAGACTAGCCTTATTAAGCTAAAACCTTAAACTGGTAAGTAAAGGTAGCGGGGCGGGACGAGCTTTTAAAAAACAGTTAATTAGTCTTTAAAGAATAAAAGAAGGAACCTAAAAGACGCTAAAAGATATGTTAAAAGACGTGTTATAAGACGTGCTAAAAAACGTGCTAAAAGACGTGTTAAAAATGCGAGGTAATTAGCTAGTAAGTTTATTCCCTTAATTAACGTCATAAATAGGTATATTTATTAATGCTAGCTAGGTTGCGGCGAATCCGAGCGGCGGACTTCCTATTAAGAAGTCGATTAAGAAGAACGTTTAATTGAAACATTTTAACTTTCTATTAATAATATTATCTTTAGATGGCTAAAGAATGTTAAAGTGATGAGGGAAAATAGTGTAAAATTATTAACTAATATAAGGAACCGTTAATATATAGCTTATAAGGAGGTCGGTCTTATAGTGCATTACACACGGCGTTTTTAATGCATCTTAACCTCTTAATACTCCTTTTTAGCAGAGGAATTTAAGTAACCACTTAATGCTTCATTTATAAAATAAGCAGTAAGCGAGACTTTAAACTCTTAAGGAATTTCGAATCTTATTTCGGTGCTCTTAATATTAATACCCAGCTTAAGAATGTAAACTAGTTCTTAATTACTATATTAGTTTGAATCCGGTCCGAAGTGCTTCTTAATAATAAAATAACCGGACTATTTTTTACACCTACCTTAAGATTAAGATGCCTTTTACTTAACGTCCCTTTATATAAAAGTGTTAAAAGGAATCGTCGTATGCATTAATAAACTTACGACTTATAAATTACTCCGTCACCCATTCGTCCTCCTTCTTAAGATGACCTTAATGTTAAAGAGTGAGAACAGCGGCGGCGTATTAAATCCGGAGGAATTAATTACGTTCGAAGAAGATATTACTTAAGCAGTATAAGACGCCTTCGTTTAGCGCCGGACCCGTAACACATCTTAATAACGCTTCTTTCTTATCTAACTATATCTTCTTTTTAAATTAGTATTACCCGCCTTTCGGTTAAATAGCTATAAGCGTCTTACGGTGTTATTAACATTCTTATTTTAAGTCGTATCGTAATGTTACATTAGCATATTCTTTATAGGTAATAGCACTAATAATGTAGCTACGCTTAACGCTGCTAATATAAGGTTTTCAATAAGCGGCGTTTTTAAGGCTAAGGTAAAGGGGCGTCGTTATTATATATATAAGTAACGATTTTATAATTTAACTAAGTAAGGCCCTTATCACTTAAATTTATTTAATAGTTTAAGATTTATAAAAGCATTAATAAGAGGAGCTGTTATTAAAGTGATATAAATACCTTACTTAATCCTTAAGAGAACTGTAACAGTCTATCTTTAAACTCTTTAAACCCTAGCCCCTTCTCCTCCCTCGCTTCGTCTTCTTACTCGGCTTATGTTTCTCGACCAGCTTACGGCTTACGTATTTCTCCGCTACCCATTCGTCTTCTTCCTTTAAATGACTTATAAAATGCACCTAATATTCCACCTTCCCACCTTTAGTCCGATGGGTACGCACGACCTCCACTCCGCAGCTAAGCCCTTTATACCTCTTTATAAAGTCGTCGATAAGCATATCGTTCAGGATGTTCTTTTTAGGCTCTTAAGTACGGCTTTTATTAAGTCACTTTATAAAGAACTAGCCTCCCTATTTATCTAGTAAACAGTTAATTAAATATTCCATTTGCTGCGTTAAACTGAGTTAGTTTATTATCTTCAGACTGCTGATTAACGGGTCTATTACTATGTCTCTTAGATCACTAGCTATAGATTAAGCCACTACGTGTAACGTTCTATCGTAATGTTAAAGAGGTTTCGCCCTTACATCTTCTATTAGTTTTAAAGCGGCTGTATCGATCTAAAGAACCGGATTAAGCATGTTTATGCTGAATTTAAAAAGACCGGTGGGAATGTGTAAGCTTAAATTAAGCGATTCTTCTAAAAACAACTCTTACAGGCCGTCCACTGCGAGGTTGCCTTTCCTTAAGATGGTGAACTAAGCTCCCTTAAATATCATTATGTTTAAGACCCGTAACGGCTTGTCTCCAGCTGATTTCCACGCTTTAAGATCGTTAGTCGGGAATGAAGAAGAGGAGAACAAAGCAGTTAGGTAGTCGCCGTTACTAAGATTCTTAGCGGTTAAGGATAAAGCTAATGTAACCGATAAGTAGTCTTCCTGAAGTATTAAGCTGATATTAAATAGTAAGGAAAGCGGCGTTCTAGCTTTAAAGGAATTGGTTACGTTTAAAGAAGATAACGTCGACTAGATGCTCTTTACTATCTTAATATCTTCCATCGGAATAAAAGTAAAGTTGTTTACGGAGATATTAATAAATCCTTCCTTCTGAGGGTTAAAAGAACGTCGTAAAGGCGGTATAAGACGCTTTCGTTTAACGTCGGACCTGTTATAATAAGTCTCTCATTCCTTATTATCTTAATAACGCTTTCTTCTTCTTTAACCATATCCCCTTCTAGTTTAGTATCACCGCCCTTCGGCAGAGACTTCCTTTTATTCACTTATATTAAATAGCTATAAGCATCCTAAAGGTGCCACTAACATTCTTATTTTATATCGTACTATAAGAGGCAGCTAAGGTAAGGATAAAGAATGGTGGCTTATCCCTTCAGATTCCTTACGTATTCCGTGAAGCACTCGTTAACATGCTTCGCCTAGCTAGCCTGCTTTCTATATCCACGAAGTCGGCGAGCTAGTAACAAGCTGGTTTTATAATAATAAGTTATACATCATCCCTTATAGGCGATAACATAGCGGAACTAAATAAAGTCATATCGCAGTAGCACTTTATTTCTATTAATATGTGCTTAACAGTGGATCTCTTATGCTTTCTTAAACGTAACCCATTAGCTATATAAGAAATAAAACTCTTTAAAGCCGTACTGTCTCTAATAATAAGCTATAGAATAGTTAAAAATATAAGGCTATCTTTAACATGCTTTTAACTTATGAAACAAATATAAGTTTTAAAGTTGCTTAATGAGATAAGTTCTCGGGCTTTACTTACTTATATATCTCCTCCTTATAACTTAAAGTTAAGCACCTGCTTTACATTAGCTTAAGAGGTTACTAATATACCACTTTATAATCATTCTTAATTAAAGAAATAAGGTCCTTAACAGCCGAAATACCTTTTAAACTCTATAGCAGTGCTTTACGAAAGAGCAATTTTATAAGTTAATCGCGTTTTAGCATAATGTGGCGGAGGCGGTCGAAACGAGTTCGGTGCTTATCGACTTAAAAAGCGCTTATGCATTCAGATAGGTATATCCATTCTTAGTTCTCTTAAATTCTCCTTAGCTCCTTATGTTCCAATCTTCTCCTCTTTTTATATAATTTAGCCCGCCGAGTCTTTAAGTTATAAGCAGCCACCGGTAATAATGCAGCGTTAATCTACCGTATAAGACTCTCGATATCTTATAAAATCTTAACATAATTAAGCCGCTTTAAGAGCTTATCTCGCGCCTCCACCGGTAGCGATAAGAAAAGTTCTAAATTTCGCCGAACAGATATAAATCGAAAGTCTTTAGCTAAGTCCTTATAAAAAGGAGCGTTAAGAAAACTTCCTTAACTATTAATACTAAATATTAAGCTTAAATAGTCCCTTATTTAGGTTATTTAATAAATTTAAGCGGTAAACTTAAGAAGCTTATCGTTAAAGTATCCGCGTTTTAAGTTTAAAGTTAGCTAGCTGAAGGCTTAATAAATTAGAAAAGCTTACTGGTAGCCTTAATAATAGCTTCACGGCGGCCGCTATATATATATATAAGCTCCTACATTCTTACCCGCATTAACACCTCTTTAACCTATTAGCTGAATAACGAAGCTGTTTAAATCTTCTCTTAATTTGGTCCATTTATTAAAACCTTTAAGAAGATAAGTAAGTCACGTACTTAATCCTCTTATTTAAGCACTTATTAACGTTTATCTTTTAATGGGGTGACGGTTAAAACCTCCTTAATAGTTTTATATCTCTTAAGTGCGCTAATGGTAAGAACCATTACGAGAATAAATAACATTAACTAAATAATGAGAAGCTAGTCGGGCATAAGCTCGTATAAGATATATATTAGTTTAAGCTTACGGACTTTATTAGCATTAATCCGCTTAACTATAATTATCGAGATAAGTATTACCTTTATATTAACTTGTTTTATATTACTTTCGTAAACTCTCTCTTTAAACTAAAGCGTAATTTTAAATTACCATCTTTCTATACAACCAGTAATACCGTATCCTGTTAACCTTAAGTCGTACGTCCATAATTAAAGCTCACGGTCTGCTCTCACCTTATAACGTAGCCCTTTACCGGTTCCCCTTCAGGCAAAGCTCTCACTCACCTCGCTAATCTTAATGGGCGTAAAAACGTGCTATTTTAACTTCACGCTAATATAAACTCGGTACGCTTTATAAACATACTCGTACAGGTCGTTTTCTTAAAGTTACCTTTTTATATACATATAATTCTCGAGGGTTAAGTAATTCCTATCCTTAATAAGCTTTAATAAGTTATATTTCTTTTTTATTCTTTTTAAAATATCCTTTTCTTTAGTTAAATGTAACCACTATAGTAAAATAATGTTTATTAATACTTATATTAATAATTAAATCAGTTAACTCGCGTGGGATAAGAGAGTTCTTTAGCTTTTAACCACTAATAAATCACCGAAATTTAACCCGTACGATTTAAATAGTCGCTTTTCCGCTTAAATTAAGGATGCTTATAATAATTATAGCTATATACTCGGTAAATTTCTTAAGAGTTTTTAAATAATAAGGACTTAAATTAGTGTCTTTAAGAAGGCCGCTTATAAACCTATACTGTATTATCAGTTATCTTTTAAGAGGGATGTTTTATTAATTAAAGGCCTTACTTATCCCACAGGTCCAATTGTTTTTAATACAGCTCTTCCTCTGTATACTCCGAGACATCTCGTGGTACGTGATTGTCGTTAACATCGCTAATGTCGTTAATAAACCCATTCTCCTCTGCTAATTTTCTTCTATCTTACGCAGACCTTGCCTTAAGTATCCTAAGCAATTCCTTTCTTAATACGGTAGTAAAAGAAGATAAAGGAAGACAGAGGTGTTAGTATCGGAGAAGCCACTAATGGTGGGAGCCGGTGTGGGATAAAGGGCTAAGTTATTAAATGAATGTAAGCAATACATACGAGGGAAGAGATATGGATATTGCGACGGATTTGCATAGCTGAGTAAACGCTTTCTGGACGTTATATAGAATTTCAGCTTAGTAAGAGTGGTGGCAGAAAAGACCACCCCTGTTAACCTTCGGCGTTCGAGTCGCCCGAAACGACTCCCTGTCAGAGCCCTCGCGTAGAGTTGACAATTCTCTTACTAAGCGCTACTCAGTTGCAAAGCCCTGCTAGGCTGACTAAACCATGTTCGGGAGGCACCCGGTGCCTCCCTGTGCCCGCTCCTGTTTAGCGCCGGTGTGGCGCCTGCTCAGGTGGTGGGGAATTTGCAGCTGTAGGAGGGCAAGATTCGGGGAGCATAACATTACGTACGTAGGCAGGGACGGGAGTAACTTGAAATCCTGTCCCATTCGCCCGCCTGGCATCTAATACTAATACTAACATGACACACAACAACCCTTGCGCCGGCGGTTTGGTATTCATTCACTAACCGACCAATAACTTGAAAACCAACCAGCCTCCTCGTGGCAATCACGGCACCAGAAGTCAGAAAACCCAAAGTGGGCCAATACCTTGGAGCAATCTTGATCAGAACACAACCACGGTGACTTGACTTGGACAATCCATCACACGATGCGGAAAAGGTCCCACCCTATCGCTTACTCGCAGATTATGAGATAAAATCTACAACAATGTACAACTAGTACAACAGTGAAAACGCACCCATTAATTCGGCCGAGCAACCCAGTACCCCCCATTCCCAAACTCCTTATCCCTGCGCCCCGCCCCCTCGGTCCTTATCCCCATTAAGTGAACCGGAATCCTGTCAACTTGCCTCTGGACCTTATCCCTCGCGTCGAAATACCTCTCCGATAACCCCCGTGCGCTTTTGACTTTCCTCATCCCCTCTATGCTCTCCTCAGGCCCCCAGCCCTCCCGGCTGAGGTTCGCCGCGGTGATATGCACGTCTCCCCACGCCGTTTCCCAGTCAAGCCGCCCCTCCCTCGCAGTGTCAGCCAGTGTCCGTATCAAACCCATGACAATAATCTTCATCTTGACCTCAGACACACGCGGAGCAGCGTCGTGCCCTATCAACGTGACAGTGACTCTCGTGTCTGCTGCGACGACAGACGAGGGCACTCCGCACGGTGCAGCCGTGATGACCGCCTCATACCACTCCGTCCCTTCGCTCCCCTCCCTCTCGTTATCTGGGCAGAGGCGTGCCCAGCCAAAATACACAGCCCCTTTTAACCGACGTTTGATGCCATCAGGCACGTTGGCGAGGGTAGAGACGGCGGGCAGGATGCCCATCTGCTCTGAGTCGGTCCCTACCACCCCAACCACCACCTTTGCGCTGAATTTCAGGGGGAAGGGCTTCTTCTCCGGCGCCCCCGCGGCCACAACCCCTCCACCACCGCCGCCGTGGGCCGTCTCAGTCTGGATCTGATATCGTTGGTGTCGTCTACCTTGCGTGTATTTGTCCTCCTCCTCCTCCTCCTCAGCAGCCCCGAGTCTGGCTCCTCCTACCCCTGAGCGGTGGTGGTACAGCAGCTCCCTCGTGACCACCGTCAGGCCCGTCAGGCCGGGCTTGAGCTTCTCCACCCGCCCCTGAACCTTCCCCACCACACCGGTTACCGGACCCATGTAGGTGCTGACGGCATGGGAGGCCAATACGGAAGCAACCTTGACGCCCATCTCCAACGGCAAGGTGCTCAGACTTGCCCCGCGCAAGACGCTAGAGTCGGTGGATAGACTGGCGACCCTGAAAACGGGGCTGTTGCACAGCACCACCTTCCGTCTCGTTGTCGTCGTCGTCGTCTTGCCTTCGCCGTCGGCACCACCGGTACCGGTGCATAGAACAAGACGGAAGTAGCCGTCAAGCGAGGAGGCAGGAATGCGGACCACGTGCGTCTCCCGTGGCACGTGGGCCTTCTTCTCGCCCTTGTCTTTGAGCGACCTTTTGGCTGTCTTGCCAATGTCCCGCTGCCAGCTCCGCTCATCCCCGAAAGGGAGATGGCGGGGTTGGACCTGGGCGCAGGGGGTGACGTCTAGCCAGGTGGAGGTGGCGCCCACGAGAGCCTTCAGCTTCATCCCGCTGTCCCCGGAGAACCCCCTCTGCGTGAGCCATAGCGTGCGGTCCGGCGGCAAGGGGTGGTCGCGTGCGCTGAAGATGGTGATGGTCACCGATGTGGTTGAGCCCCGGTAGAAGATGAGCGGGGGGGAGTGCCGGAGGATGGTGAAATGCTTTGTCGATTCTGTCGGGTGAGGCATCAGGCCGCCGGCAAAGTGCCGGGTCTCGGAGAGGGCTGTGTGCCAGAACGACGAAGAGGAGGTTGACCCGTCGTCGTCGTCGTCGTCCACTGGTGGAGATGCATACGAGGAGGGTGGCGATGATGCAGATGCTGGCGTGAGCGGGGAGTAGGGTCCAGGACTGAGAAGGAAAGGCGATGCTGTCAAAGTAGCGCCGTAGCTGACCGGGGTAGCGCTGAGAAGAGAACCTGGAGATTTCGGGAAGGGGGTCGAGGTCCCCGGCGGACAAGTGGTCACCAGATGGGGACCCCTTCTCGACGGTCGTGATGGTAGGGGAGGTGGCGCAGGCACATCTTCCTCACAGTAGTAATCCAAAATGTCATCCTCTATCGGTTTGGTCGGCCCCGGATTCGAGCTCGCCTGTAAACTGGGGTCCCATTCCGCCGCGTAAGGTGGCGCGGTGTCGGTGATCGGGGATCAGCGACCGGCTTCCGTCGGATCGAGAGCGACCCTTCGCAATCCATCATTAGTTTCAGCCGCTCGGATGCTTAGTGTCAGCTCATCGTTGCATTGCGGGTTGTCTTTTGATGTAGTAGGACTTCAACGACGGGAGGCCGCCCCCAGCTGGTTATTGACAACTGTGTAAGTGGGCTTTTTAGGTACAAAAAGCTACCTTTTCTTTAACTTGATGCATTAGGCGGTGAGGGTGATTTTTTACGGGTTAGGGTTTTGTGTGAGAGCCTACGGTACGATTAGACGCCCTCTTAACTCGGCCTCAAGTAAGTCGTGACACACCAAAGTCGATGGTTTATTAAGCGGCAATAGTGCGTAATGTCCATGTAACCGAACTCCTAGGTCTAATTCTTTAATTTGGCACATATATTTTGTAGACTTGACCTGCGCTTACAACGGACTGCACGACAGCAAACGAGGTGCCGAGAATCAAGGCCAGCGCAGCGAGCCAGAATGTGCCTTAGTGTCCTCTTCTCTAGTAAATAAGGCCTGGTCGCCTGTGTTTATTCGGGTTCCGACCGTTGTAGCTCATAGGTGTTATTCCTGCTTGCAGGCCTATCTTTGGTTTTCCAAAGAAGGCCGACCAGCTTGGCCAATACTTGGGTTGAAGAATCGGTATTCAATGTAGCTGCAGTTGCAGTATATGAGCTAAGTATTCCCGTTCACCACCGGCCAAGCCTTCTATCTCTGCGCCACCATCTTGAGAAGGGGTTCATTCGGTGGAAAGATATCTCTGTTGACTTTCCGCCTGGTGCGAGTCTAACGATTATTGAGGAATACCGTATCAGTCCCCTAACAACTGCCCTCGTCCCCTCGTATGGGAGGTTATTCTTGCCGCTATCATAACCTTTAGATACTATAACCCAGCAGGCGGGTGAATTATCGCTGACACTCTCCAGAGCCTGGACAATGGCTGGCTCTGTTACAGCAGGGAATGAGTCCGGTCCATTTATCTATCTATGGCACATCCTTAAAACGTCTACAGGCCAACCGCCACTGAGAAGCCCGAACATTCTGCAAGGCACGCTACTTCTTTGAATAAGGTCAATCATGGTCCTACGTGTCTACTTATGCTGGAGTACACACATTTACGCTCGTCCTTCGGGTGGTGTCGTCTCTGTCAATACACACACCGCTGCGTCTTACCGGGGCATCACCCTACTTCCAGCCAGAGCCACGTGTTCTCATCGGGCCTGCCAATGACTTTTGCTACGGATCGATCATCGGCCTCGTCGCCATCGCAACTGGGTCAGCATATTTCACATTCCCAACCGCAGCGATAGTTGGTGTGCTATAGCTACGTTGGCGTATTTGCCCGCTACATTCATCAGGGGGAAGCAGAGGGAAGGAGGCTCTCGTGTATATTAGGCTGGTCAATCCTCTGCAATTATACATCGGTACAGCTAGTCGGTCAATCAAGCTCGGTTAACACATTTTTTCAACAGCAGGAGAGAGTTATTGGTTCTGGCCTGAGCCTGTGTACTGCCATGACCGGTAAACAACCAACGGAAACAAAGAAGGAAAACGCGGACCAGGCACCACAATACGGGGTGCCAAAATGCTGTCAAGAATGGTATGACTTGTCTAAGATCTATGGCCCCTACAAATCTATATATACGGGTGATGGTAAAGGCCCGTGTGCCTTCCCTAAGGCTCGGCCTATTTGTACTGGTGAAAAACTTACAGTATACATAAGGCCCATACATATCCCTAACCCTCAGAAATTTCTCCTCACCGCCCAATGCACCAATTCATTCACAAAGTGATTTTTTGTAGCGACTTAAACAGTTATCGCATGCGCCCAGCATTTTGCCCACCGGACTTCAATTATTCGCCTTGGCCAGCCTTTTCCTCCCACCAAAGTTATCACCACCCATAACAGCCACGCAGTAGCCTACTGCAACGCAGGCGGCTTAATTGATCGAGAGATAGATCTCACCGGTGTGGATGACTCAGACGATAAAGATGAAGATGTGAGAGAACCTGTTGGAAGTCACGGCTTGCAGTGCACACGTAGTAATTGAGGTCAACTTGTGTTCTTCTTGATCAACTGTCTGGCAGGCCGTTTCTGGCCGTTTGATGGCTTATATGAACAAAAGAAGAGCGCAATGGATCATCATTTTCCCGCGTTGTGGAGCAGTCCTTCCGTTTGCGCCAATTGGCTTCTTTGTCTGCCGGAAGCGCTCCATTCCATGCGTTGTGGGCCAAATGCGCCCGCATTCTTCAGGCGCCCATTCCACTGCTTCCGGCCTGCGGCCTGTCACGTGACATCCTTTCCTGGGGCACAGTTCAACTTGTGCATCCAACAGAACCTTAGCCTCGAGGGCGCCCTTAAGGCTCTAAGAACAAGGGCAGGAAGACCGCAGCCAAGAAGACGACGGCGGCGAGGCCTAGGGAGCGCCTTGTGGGCATTTTAAAGCCCACGCGTACTGGGCGGCTCCCTAAGCCATCACAGCGATTACTGAGCTCATAAGATATATAAGTCCTGTCATGTGTATATAGATATAACTTACTGCACGTGAACTTTTACGTGGCTACAAAACTGCTTTTATTATAGAAATCGACGATTCGGCTCGCGTACGCCTTCTACTACTATTGCCTACGTATTGCGTTGTGTAAATTGCTTCAGGTTGTATGCATTGGGCGTTGGCGATGTTGGCTGCATTGGGATGTGGGTCTTTTTGCTACAAAAAATGGGTTGGAAAATGATTTTGTCATTCTGCCGGCTCCACTTTTTAGCCTTATGTATACTGTAAGTTTTTCAACAGTACAAATAGGCCGAGCCTTCCCTAATGTCCTGAACAACAACCAAGGATAGAACCCACGGCTTTCACCGGCCACAACATGCATCCGGCTCTTACTTTGCCAGTTATATGACTGCCTGGTTAAAGTCAAGTTCATCGACGACATGATTAAGGTTGCCCTCACTATTAACATGAAGCCTAAGGCTTCCCAGATTTATAACGCGATCCCGAAGTCGAGATGGGATCAACTTGGGTGAAGAGTGCCTTGTATTGTTTAGAAAAGAGGGAGCGAGGGGGCCGATAAACCGTCAGACCTCTACATAACGATCGCCTCGGTGGCTAAAATTCGTATCGTTAATAAACCGAGTTATTTTAGAATAGTGCTGAGGCCCAGACCTTTCCCAACCCACTCAATCGATAGTTGGCGGGGCTTCCCCGTTGGGGTGGGCCCCGCCATGACGCGTAAGAGCGGGTCTACTCTTTCGGCCAAGAATCCCTTTAAGCGTGAGCAAGCTCAATTTCTTGGCACTGATTAGCGGAATCAATTTTTGGCTGACGAGACAGAGTGGTGCTTAACCGTGTTTTTTGGCGGCACCCAATCGCGTCCGTTAAAACCCTGTTGCCAAGAAATTGAACTTGTTCACGCTTAAAGGGATGGCAGCTAGCCCCACTGAACGATAATTATGTATGTGTTACTAAGCAAAGAGAATGACGATTATTTCAATGCCCAGTAATCGTTAGAGCCTATCGTAGAATGACCGATGGCGGCTATTTTTATCGTCGTGCCTCTGATCGTTATGTAGAGAGAGACCCAACTGTATGTATACAGGAAAAGGGGGGCTAAGTGATTGGCAGCCCGATAGGGGGGCGCCCTAAGAGCCCCACAACGCCTGAGGGCATCCTCGGCTCGGCCTTCTTCTCCAGCCTCGTGCGGCCCCCTGAAGAAGGGTTATGGGGCCAACGGACCCGGAGAAGAGCAAGCTTCCTTGGCGGGCCCAAGGACTCGGGTTATCGGGCTTAACTTTGTGCCGACGTGATTTCGACTCAGGTACATACAGATCCAGGACGAGAAGCGCCCGAGGGGAAGAAATGGAAAGGCTAAAGAGGTAAAACGATGAATTCGGATGAGGATACAAAAACGATCCAAGAAAGGTGTGCCAACATTCATCTAATACAATCAAGAATCGAAGTTCGTATTACATGAGGTATGTGAAGGGGTACAATCAACGCACCGCTACCGCAAAACATATACATTCATGAATGAAACCCCAAGCCAGATGTCTTGTAGCTTTTTATTAGTAATTTGATTAAAAATGCATATGTAAATCCCCGCTTGCGCGCTTTCCAGCCGTTGTATCCCATTGTATTATTCATGTATTCTTTCCTTCCCTTCGTGGGTGCATGTGTCCGTCCGTCAGGCTGGTTCCCGCAGTTGCGCCAAGAACGACATGACAAAGACGTAAAGATCGCTCTCCAGCCCCTTGTCTGTTCTTGTCGGCTACCAGCGCCACGAACAAAACAAGAAGTAGTGGTTGATGTACAGGTTGTACGCGTTGAGGACGATCAGTGGGACGGTGTTGTACCACTCGAAACCGATCACTATCCGGTACGCGACTGCCGCGATCATGCCGCCGAGCGTGAGAATCGTCCACAGCCAGCAGAGCACGCGCATGTTGCGGAACTTGTTGGATTTATGCGCCTTCTTGTCGCCCGAAGCCGCCCAGAGGAGTTCGATACCGAACAGCCTGTCCTTGATAGCGGTGAGGTATGCGTACGACTGAACGACCATGACGTGCTGCACGTTGAACCCGTACTCTGCTTTTGCCCAGTACCGGAAAACGACGGCGCCGTAGACGATTGACGGGATGGCAAACGCGAGGTTGTAATACTTGAACCACTCCGGCCGAAAGAAGAGGAGCAGAGTACCTGGGATCGGGGAGATGAAGATACCCAGGGAGACGGCGGAATAGTAGAGCAAACCTAACACAACATCATCAGTAAATGGGGTGTGTGAAGAAAAGGGGACGGGGTTGAGGAGGCTTACCGCAGAGGTAGCACACTTTCTGTATGAGCGTGAGATTCGACGTCCAGAAATGCTTGGTCGTGAGGAGCGTAGTTGATCCACGGGCCCAGCGCATCTGCTGCGAGAAAAACGACCGCGGCGTGTTGGGGCAGATACCGGTTGCCAGACACAAAGGAACGTACTTGACATTCCAGCCTCTATCTACTGCTCCGAATCTGCAGGTAATTAACCTCTTGTCAGCTATCACACGTAACGTCACGTTTTGCGTGTGTGAGCAAGGAAAGAAACTTACCCAGTGTGAACGTCTTCCGAAAACCCAATCTCAGCAGTACCGCCCACATCCACCAGCGCTTCTCTCCGGTAGACCGCGTTACTTCCCACACAAATGGATGCTCCCCACCTGTTCCTGTTGACCTGCACCACGCGGTAGAAGAGCTCCTGCGTAGCGCCGGCGCCCTGCTCAACCCAAGTCTGATCGGCCGTTACTCTGAAGTACTGCGGGCTTTGAATAATAGCAGTTTTGGGATCAGCCATGTGCTCAACAACCAGCTCCCGAAGGAAGTCGGGACGAGGGCAGAAGTCGGCGTCAAAAATGGCAAAGTAATCTCCCTCCGTCCTGCTGAATGCCCATCTCAAGTTACCAGCCTTGCGCAGTCTGGGACGGTCGTCGCGGACGATGTAGTTGAACCCATAAGACCTGGCGAGCTCCTTGACAGCAGGGTTGTTGCTGTCATCCAAGACGTAAACCTTGAGCTTGTGCGCAGGCCAGTCGAGCTTGATGACGTGCTTGTAGGTATTCTCCAGGATCTCCAGCGGTTCCGAGCAGCACGGAAGGTAGACGTCGACAGTAGGTGCCGTCTCGTCGTTGATGGGGAACTCGATGACTGCATCTTGATGGGCTTTGTAGTCCCAGTCCTTTCCGACGATGCCCACAAAATACGAAATCATGAGGTAGACGTTCAGAAAGAAGACGAAGACGCCGTACCAGGCAAAGATCGGCGTGCAGACCGCAAAGAGCCACATGCCAGCCGACAAGGAGAAGAAGGAGAAGATCCCAAACACATAAAGAGGTACGCGATTGGTCCGGATGTACCTCAGCTTCTCCTCATCGCTGGGGGCCGTGGGGAAGACTAGGCCGGGCTCCTCGATCGGGCAGTAGGTACGCCTGAAGGCGGCATACCCTCTTGCCCAGAGATTCCATTTCGATGGCTTCTTGGGTTCAAGTTCTTCCGAAGAAGGGGCTGAGGAATCGGGAGCAGGACCGCCCTTCTCGGGATCAGTACCGGTAGTGACAGCAGGTGCGGCGGTCGGGGGGCCACGCTCGACATCATCGTCTGACGATGAGCCACGGTCTGAAAGGAATGGATTGCTCGTCTTTTCGTTGAGCTGCTGTTGGGGTTCCGGCCGAGGAGCCGGCGTCTTTGCACACTGTCAGATAACCATGATAATCAAAGAGACCGGAAGCAGGCATGATAAACTTACTATGCTGTCGTCCTGTTGCGGGGACCGTGTGGTGGAGGGAGGGAGCAAAGCCCTAGGTGGGGCTGTCACTACCGGTGAAACGTCCTTTGTCACTGTCAGCAACACACTTGAATGCGTAACTTGGACAACGTTGATAACTTACTCCAGACGATGTTCTCCTTGAAGAAGCCTCTGAGACGTCCCCTGAGGGGTCTTGGAAGGGATCGTTGATAGACAGACCACTACTACTACTCCTTGCCGAACCCGGTGTACCGGGACGGAGCTCGACACGTGGCGGTGCTGACATCTCGGCGGTGCGTGGCTGAGAGAACCAGAGGAAAGGACAGGAAGACAGGGGAGGCGTCTCTGTCTGTAAGAGAGAGAGGAGTCGTCTCTTGGGAGGGGGAGGTTCAGTCGGCTGGAGAAGGAAGTACGACCGGAATTTCCTCTCGAGCCTGCAAAACAAGACATATAAAGCGACCAGAAACACGAAGAGACACGCCTTGGATGTTCGCCGCCACGGCAATACGAAATTCCTGTAGCAACCGCCATCGTGATGTTCTGGTCGGGCCTAATCTGTACAATCGGCATTGCCAAGTGCACGATGATGATCCACGACAGTGGAAGAAAAAGAAACTATTGATGTTCCAGACGGGTGCCGCAGTGGAACGCATACCGTAACCGTATACAGAATGATTCTCCATGGCGACTGGGCGGGAAACAACGTGCTATGAAGATCAGCCTAACGGGGAAAGAAGACTATTGAAGATCGAGACTATGAGATCCATGAGGCGTTGCTATTCCACTTCCCGGTCAAGGGGTGGGAAAGAAAGTAACCCCGGACAGTTACCGGTCGATCGCTAACAGTGCGCTGTACGCCACAATAAGAACTGCCTAAGCGGAAGACAAAAAAAGCTGGACTGCCAAGCACCTACCCTGTCTTTAGGCCACCACGATGCAACCAAAACGGAACACACCAGCTTGTAAAATACACCAGATTCAAGTTCAGAAACGTAGCTATCTGTCAGTTATCATATTGTAGCAGCTTCTCTCATCGAGAAGTTGACTGTAGCATACTGTGTGCGATGGTCAAGTGTTCTGCAGTCCGGCTTTTTTTATACCCCACTTCCCGCGTAACAGGGCGCTGTTAGCGATCGACCGGTAAGTGCCTGGGGCTACTTTTCTTTCCGCCGCAATTGGAGAACTCCCTTTTGGGGGATACCAGGCTGAGTTAGGAAGCTGCTCCGGCCACACACCAGGGTTCCTGGCAGAGCTTGGAAATCGTACGTTTGCCACTTAAGAAAAACGTTTAAGAGTAGGCCAGAAACTTCTTCCTGTTCCATTGCGACTCTGCTATCTCAGCTATCAAGGTCTGGAGTGCACTGATACACCTCGAACTCCGGCGGCAATCAGCTGTAATCGAGAGCAAGCTGCGATAAGGGACTTTTTCGAAAGTTTGGGGCAAAGCCATGGCAATGGTCGTTGAGGTGCCCGAATTTTTTCCAGCGCTTTGTGCAGCACATACAGCATCCGATATAGAGATCTTCGGATCATGAAGCCACATCACTACGGATGAAAGTGCAAAGAGCCACAATTGTGGGTACGTAGATTGTGGGACCGTAGCCCATACCCAACGCAGGGACGGGACAGGGCTGAGCAGGGGTAGACCGCAGGTACTGATTGCCAAGCGCGCTGGCAACAAAAAAGAGCGCACTCATAAAAAGAAGCCACTGTTTTGATGCCGCATTTGCGCCCAAAACAACATCTGGCAAGTTTAGAGAAAATATGGGAACATAGAAAGGGGTCTCAAAGCATCGTATTCTTGGTTTTATTAGTTTTGGTAATGTAGACAGCTCAGTACTCCGTAGACAGCCATGAGTATTTGCGCCTGCAGTGTTAAAATGTCAATTATGATGGTGGGCCCGCCTTTTGCAGTTCGCTCTCTTTTTTTTTTTTTGTCGGTAGCGTGCCAAGTCTCCGAGCGAGCGGCAAGTGGCTTGCGGCTGATAGTCTAGATTAGATAAGGTAAAGTACATAGCCAAGAATGCCGAGGATCGACACGCGGGAAAGAAGCCACGACCCTTGACGTCGGGCTGAACCGGCATCAGAACAAGCTGTCGGCAAACTCGCAATGGTCAGGTTCGGAGCCGCACCCGTCACCAACTCTGCGTCAAAGCTTGTCGCTGAGAATGTGACATTGCTCTCTGAGTGGTAAGCCTCAGACCCGAATTCCACCAAGCCGAGCGACGAATTGGACGGGACCAGGCCATTGCGCCAGAGATACTGCAACAGCGGTGAAATTTCTGCAGAAAAGCTCGTCTCATTGGTCGTCGCCATCCATGTGAAGACGTCGGTGCCTCGCGAATTCTTGCCTTGGTAGAGGATGCTGAGATAATTGTCAGTAAAAAGCACGACATAACCGAGGAAATGTGAATAGACTCACAATTCTAGAGTGCCAAGCATTTGGTTGAAGCATGTCCTCTTGGAACTGAAGCCCAGCGGCACAGGGGTGCCAACATATCCCAGCCAGATCATGATCTCTGTGGCCGCTAACGTCTCGTTCTGAGCGTTGGCAGGATTGGGATCAGCAAACATGTCAAAGGCGACATTTGCAGTTGTGTCCGCATCTGCCAGGCCTGAGATGTCGACGCTAAGCGCCGGCAGAGGTGTCGATCCAGGGCCCATTGACCATTGCGCCGACAGGGAAAGTGCCGAGATGTTAGATAGGAGTACCGGTAGATCGGGCAGTTTAAACTTGACGTGGGGGTATGAGTGCACCTGATTGGGGTTTGAGGACCACGCCCAGGTAGAGTCAAAGGCTGGCGGTGAGGTTTGCACCTGCAAAACAGTGGCTTTGAGTCAGAAACGGTGAGACCCGAACGGCGCGCATGGGCAATCGCGCTGGTGATCACTTACTGAAAGGCACGAAAAGCCTTGGCTATCGGCGTTCCATGCATTGGCGTTGACTGCAATGCCAAGTTAGCTGCAATCACTGTGTGCGCGGGTGGTGAGAATACATACAGTTCAAGTCCCCGTTTGGGCTCGTGTAGGGTGCCGAACCGCACACTGTGGCATTGTATGCACAGGAAGAAACGTGCGCGAGCCACAGGCCGAGCACTAGGTTCCGCGCCGAAAATAACATATCGGCGAATTGGGTGTTGTCCGAGAAGAGGGCATGGAAAGTTGTTGTTGTCGTTGAAGTGAAATGTCGATGTTAAAGCAGCATCGACTTCTTTGCACTGCCCAAACAGCTGCCACTGTTGTCCGTTTTGTATACTTAATTGACTTTCAAGTTTGCGAGGGCTGATAGCTTGCCTCGAGGCGTTTCGATAGATGCAGGTCCCCAGGAGTCAGGATCGGACTGTGCAACTGCACACAAAGTGTGCAGAAGGGGATAGGTGCAGGCTGAGAGTTGACGTTCACTAAACCTCATTCGTCCATGGCTCGCGTGCGAGTAAAGATCGTCGAAAATCGTGAGCAAAAGGGAAGACCCCGCTCGTCGGCCTGTCGCAATCTCCAATCTTCAAAGCGAGGTGAGCGGAATCTTCAAAGATCCGAAAACGATCTATGATCGACCACGCTATTCGTGACAGCTCAGCCATGGAGGCCAGGGTGACCCAAACTGGCAGGTGTAATGCCAAGCTGGCCCCGGCGGGCCTTGGTGCTCTTATCTTCGGGCTAGAGCGATCCACCTCCGGAGGTTCAACGGGAATTGCTGATTGAGCCTCATACCCGAACGGAACTAGTGCCATTATGATCGGACATCCACCCGGCCGCCCACAGCCTCAACGTGGCTGCCAAGCGACGCCTCGACGCCCTTGGATTATCGCTGTATGCTTCAGGGCGCCAACGTTGAACGAGGACAGTGGTAGGTCTTGCGAGTCGGGGCCTTTCGGATAGCATCGCAAGGCAGGATACCCATGGCGCTGAAAATACCGCTCGGTGCAGACGGTGGCGCTAATGACCGGTTATGAGCCTGTATCTATGGCTGGACCGACGGAGACTTGAGTCCATCGTCGTTGGCCTGTGGACCAAGGCAGGTTGCTCCGTACTTTCTTTCGTGGGACGAAAGTTTCGATTGATGGATGTTCCCTAAGGCGTCAGTTCGGCAACGTCTGGGGCAGTGACCTCACAGGATAAATCGTGACGGGGTCGCCTTCCGCCTGGACTTGCCGCGGCGTGTCTTAACCCGCCACTTGATCGACCGGATCAACTACCGTTTTGCTCTGGACGGGTCGATAGGATCAAGGCTTGGCGACTATTGGCGGGTAGGGACGAGAGTGGTCTGACGCCGATGCGAGGCGCTCGTCGGGCTCGCAAGTCTTTCTATCGGTCCTAGACTTTCTAATGTTGCTCAATGAACAAGTATATATGCTCCATCTTCACTCTTGCCGAGCTTTCTCGTAGCCCACATCACCTCGTACCAGACGTTAAGGTTGGAGCCGTCAGCATTCCCTCAAAGTCAGCCGTGCTTGAGTGAGAGAGGCCTTCGTCGCACCTGTCTCAGACGTACTTCAACTAAAACAGGAAGCCATGGACATGCGGCGTGTTGAAACGTCAAGGCCAGTCTTGCCGAACCTACACGGCCACCTTGCCCGATCATTCCCCAGCTCTCAGTCCCTAGCTTCATCACAAAACAGCCCCGGTGCTTCTACACCGAACTCTTGGGCAGCAAACCCATGGGCCCGGGGTACAGGTACACCAGAGACATCTCCGCCGAGCACCAGGGCTCACTCCCCTGAGCTCAAGCCCAAAGCCACAACCGAAGATGGGAACACCTCTCCTGTAGTGGGGTCACCCGACACGCCCCAGATACCCAAGGCCGTTAAGAACATTTGCTTTGTTGGAGCCGGCTTCGTTGGTGAGACTCTCCAGTCGCAACAGGTCCCGCAATACATGGCTGACGTTGATGACAGGTGGCCCAACGGCTGCGGTGATCGCCTACCATAACCCAGAAATCCTCGTCAACGTAGTCGACCTGAACGAACAGCGTGTCGCTGCTTGGAACTCGTGTCATCTCCCCATCCACGAGAATGGCTTGCTCAAAGTGGTGCGCACGGCCAGAGATGGCACACTTGGCACCACCGTCACCCTGCCCGACCTTGACCGAGCTATCGAACTCGACGCTCGCCAGCCAAACCTTGTCTTCTCGACCAAGGTTGTGGAAGCCATTGAAGAGGCCGACATCATCTTCATCTGCGTCAATACACCCACCAAGACGTACGGTCTCGGCGCAGGATCAATGGCCGATGTGAGCGCAATTGAGAGTGCCACTCGCACTGTTGCCAAGAATGCCAGGGAAGGTACCATCATAGTTGAGAAGAGTACCGTCCCCTGTGGCACTGCACGTATGATCCAGGACATTGTAAGCTACCCCACCGATCATCGCCTCATGCCTAGCCACGGACTGACACGAGTTAGCTCCGATATCATCGCCCCGAAACCAGCTTCGAAGTTCTCTCCAACCCAGAGTTCCTTGCCGAGGGAACTGCCGTTGAGAACCTAATGCACCCGGACCGCATCCTCATCGGGAGTGCACAGACATTGCCTGGTCTCCGGGCTGCAGCTGCGCTCAAAGCTGTCTACGCCGCTTGGGTTCCTGCGGCGCGTATCGTTACTGTCAATACCTTCAGCAGCGAGCTGGCTAAGCTAGTTGCCAACACAATGCTGGCACAGCGCATCAGCAGCATGAATGCCGTGAGCGCCATGTGCGAGGAGCTTGGCCTGGGTGCCGATGTTGATGACGTTAGTCTTGCTCTCGGTAAAGACAGCCGCATTGGCCCCAAGTTCCTGCAAGCAGGTGTTGGATTCGGAGGCTCGTGCTTCGAGAAGGACATCCTAAACCTTGCCTATCTCGCCAGCGAGCTCCGTCTTGACGCTGTTGCCGAGTACTGGCTGGGCATACTCCGGATCAACGAGTATCAGCGCCAGCGCTATGCGCGCAATGTGGTTCGCGAGCTAAATGGCTCACTCCGTGGAAAAAAGATCGCTGTCCTCGGGTTCGCGTTCAAGGACGGCACCAACGACACACGGAACAGCATCGCCGTGCACATCATCAAGGACCTTGCCGAAGAGATGCCACGCGAGATCGCCATATTTGATCCTGGTTGCGCCCGAGCAGACATCCTCGACGAAATCCAGAACAGTGGCCTAACCCAAAGTCAGCTTGAACGGATAAAGATCTGCACCGGCTGGAGAGAGACAGCCCAAGACTCTAGCGCCGTATGTGTACTGACCCAATGGAAGCACTTCCGCGGCTGCCAAATGGGCCGTCCACCCAAGCTCTCAGGGACAGAGACCAAGTTGGTTGATCTGTCCCTTCTCCAGGCTCACCAACATGACAGTCCCACGGAGATGAGAATAAGAGCCCTCGAGGATCTAGCGAGGCGGGAACAGCAATCCCCTATCGAGGATCCACTAGGAAGGCTCAAGCCCTTGACGCCATGTCCCGAGGGCTGCAAAGATTGCACTCTTGGAATTGGAAGTCCAGAGGAGGCGGAGACCGTCGACTGGGTCGAAGTTGCTCAGATGATGCAAGAGCCTCGATGGGTGTTCGACGGCCGGAACGTCGTCAACACGTTGGAGCTTCAAGCACTGGGCTTCCGAGTGAGAGGGATCGGAAAAGGGCCCTGGTAGGCCTATGATGGTATTGCGGGTTAGACTGGATTCCGGGGGCTTGGTATGCGGCGTTATTGACGGGACATTGTTTCGGCTTGGAAGAAGGATGGGCTTTCCCTATGTACAGTCTAGTATACCATTTATAGTTAGTGTTTAATCGTATTTGTCTCGATTCTCAAAGAAGCCCTCACCACCAAGACTTCCGTTTCGGATGACTAGTGTGTCGCTCTGTATAAGACTATGAGTGTCCCCATGAGCACGCCGAAACCCCACCTCCACCCCGGGGGAAGTCGCCTCTGCAAGGCCAGATTCGGAACGGGGTCAATGGGTTGAGAAAGTCGTCAACAGCCGCTCTTTGTCCTATCTAGCGACCTCGGAGGCGATGATTCATGTGATGAAAGCTTTGAAGAGCGGTTTCAGCACGTCTGTGGTACTTTCCTGCTGAAAGTCAGTGTTTTCTTGCTGAAGGGCCATTCGGTATGCTGAGGCGTTGGATTCTTTGGTTCAAAGGCTTTGGTGCGATTGAGAGAGTGACCCTCGAGAAAGCTAGGATTGGGGCTCTTATACCACAATCCGGCGCCCGTGTGCGCGAAAGCCTGTCCTGATAAGCCGGGCGCGAGGCATTAACTACTCGTCAGGAGGGACTGTTACTGACTGTCACCTCTGCTGCGGTGTTGGCTTAGACCCCTGTCGAGCTACCCGCGCATGCGTATACACTCTCGTCATGGGCCAATCACAGAGCGCCTGCAACACCTTCATCCTCGAGGGCCTTGAAAGTTCCACAACAGCTGCAGAAGTGCTCCCGCATCCAGACTTTGACACCAGCCAGGAATAACTGTCCGTCTCTTTCATGGTGATCGTCAATGCAACCTGTGGCATTGTCAATTCTGTTGATAACAGTTCGGAGAGATGATGTGGCCACCTCAAAAAAATGACTTTCCCAACATCGTCATTGAAGGAAAGGAATGTCTTCAGGCGAGCATTGCTTGAACTCGCCCACCCCGTAACTGGCTCAAGAGAGCCGAAGAAAACGTATCTGCCGGTTGATCCACGCAGGTGGTGGATTACCGTTAATGATGCATCGTTTGCTCGAGTTCTCTCAAGTCTGTACATTCCTTGTACTTCAAGCGGCACAATTGTTTGTAACGGGCAACGTCCCGTGAAAGGTTCTGGACGGTAAAACATGTGCTTGTTTGTGTTTGACGAAGACAGTTGAGCCGTGAAGGGAAATTGGAGCAGGTTTGGGTCTGTAGGCGTCATGAGCTTCGCAGTTTGTTTTACCCCACCTTCCCAGCGGGCTTCTCCTGGAGTCGCGCCTTCCTCAAGAAATCAATGTCTTACAGGCCTGCGAACGCCCTGTGGTAGAATTTAGGAAGGCACGAGTCAGGCAGCCTTGCACAAAATGTGAAAAGTCATATGGTGGACCCCCCATACCTGTCAACTTCGTCATCGATTGATGTACCCTCTTCTGACAAATTCGCTCGCAGCACTTCACCTAGGGACTGTAGTCGACATGATACCTAAAATCGAGAAAATGCAGCCCAGTCTTGCCCACAAGTATTAATGGTCATCATACCTACCTCATCTTCTTCGGTCAACAGAGCGCGGCGCATTGACATCGGGTGTACCCAGATCACCGAACGCACAAGATTATTTCCCAATCCATATCAACCTCAACTGGTGACCAATAATACCGCTCAAAGCAGTAACGGCCTTCGGTAGCAATATCGCAAACCGGTGACAGGGTTCTGGTTAGGTAAAAAATCCCGGCTTGCGCACCGCTGTCGACGACTGCCTGGATCCGGTTAGCAGATGGCACATACACGAGGCCCAGTTGAAGTTAACTGAGGTTTGAAGCTCCTCTGCGCTGCCTTAGAAGAAGGGCCAAATGGAGGAGCAGGGTCGCTCTCTGCGCCATTATACAAGACTGGCTGCATGGTTTCTGGCTAGTATAACGAACAAAGGAGCCGACCTCACGGTGTGGCTTTCGACTTCCCTTACTTTGGCAGGATTCGACTAGGTCCTGTGACGGACGGGGTTTTTGTCGACTATAGGGGCATCACAAACACTCCAGCCCATTTGTCAGTTCGTTCATTCTGAATAACCATCGACTCGGTTATTTCGCTGCGGCCAAAGAGACTCTATGAACCCAGGGTCTGTGAGACTCTCATGTAAGCGGTGAGACTTGCCTTGGGGATCATCGAATTTGACCTACCTCAGACTCACCACCCATGAAAACTAGACAAGTTCGAGGCTCGCCCAAGGTATCGGAGTCGCCAAGGAGCATTAGCAACTGTGAAGGATGGGCACGAGAAGCGATAACGTCAAGACGAGAGGCAGAGTCTTGACGCCAAGTTCTACACCCCGAGGACTGCGTTGACTCAAGCCATACAACTCGAGTGCTTGAGTTGGGAAACCTGCGAAGTGACTTCGGGGTATCCGGCAATTAGAGCTTGTCTGGTCTCACCCGAGCTCGCCGTGAGATGACTGTCACTTGATGTTGTTTGTCAAGATTGTGTGTATACCTGCTGGTTCGCCACATGGGAAAACGGCGATCACCACGTTGAAGCGCCCCGGAAGGACCGCTCTCCAAGAAAGTCGCGTGAGCTCTCATGCATGTCTGAGCTCTCCGCTATCTTCGTTGCTGCCTCCTGTTCGCCCACGCGTTAACGATATTCGCCACGAAGCTTTGAGTAATGTTGCAGATGACACGATGGAGGCGATACCTAGCGAAGCAACGCTTGCTGGGATGAAGTCGGGTGGCCGGTTGACGCCTGCTCCGCGTGCTGTCGGGTCGCTGCGTCACGTGCTGTAATGTGTACTTGACCCCTCGAGGGAGGACGGATTGTACGACGGGGCGGACAAGCACACGAGACGCCGTTCAAATGTCTGAGGCGAGATTTACCAGAAAATCGCTCGAGCACAAGATGGGATGAGATGGGATGACTGTCTACTCGAGATTTGGGCTGCGTTGCTAATCTCAGCTTTCTGTCGAAACGAATCGGGCAAGGCTGGTAGTATATGCAGGATGCCCAAGCATGTATCCTATGGGCGCCTGTACCATCACCGTCGACACGGGCAATTCTCCAACTCGATCAGTGTGGGTTCGGAAACGAACATAATACGATGAATGCCCGGCGTCTGTGACTCCACCGTTTGTAACGTCCGGAAGCAAAGCAGGGACTCGGAGACGCCCATCTGCGATCGTCTATCATTAACATCCCAAGCTTTCGGCACCTCTTGAGCTGGAAGTGCCAACATGGCAACAAGGTCCAAGAAAGGGGGCAGTCAGAGACCGGCATCCTGCATCCAACGGGCAAAAATCGGGTCGCGGCTATTTTGGGCTTGCAGATTTGCGGCGCGGCGAGTTGGCCAGCTTACCTTTGTCGAATTCTCGCCGTCTTGTGCTTCAGCTCCAGTTGGAGACTCTCTCTGGCCGGAAACCCACATGGCTTGTTCGTCATGGCCCTGCGAGTAATTGGCCTCGCAGGGCGGGCCGATCAGGTCGTGGTATGGGTCTTGGTTGTTTCGTGAACTCTCAGTAGGCCGACCAAGAGATGGGCCAAGACCAAAACATGTTAGCGTCTCGTGGAGTTGAGGTGATCTCTGTCGTGCCACCTACCCTTGGCCCACCAGTATTGCCAATGGGTCACCAATCCACGATGCACAAAATGAGGGGGTTGTAGCAGCCAAGTTCCATTTCTCACATACCCGGGCACTGAACAATTGCGGAGAGTATCCATCAACCTGCTGCCATATACCAGGTATGTTGTGTCATGCAACAGTCGCACCCGAAGTGGCGTGGAAAAGAGTTGCATTGGTCGGCATTGGTGGGCAGAACACCCGCTTCTAGACTTTCTTTGCGCCCACTGATTGCTTCAGTGAGCCGGGCGAACAGAGTTGGCAGGGCGACGATCTCTGGCCCGGTCCGCTAGCGATTCTTGACCGTTTCGCGGTGCGACGCGTCTCAAGCGCACGTGAAAGTTAAACTGGCGTTGTCAAGCAATCTCAGTTCAATGAAGCGTCGAAGTCTTGGATCGATCCCGACGGGGAGGGGTAAGGTAGTGCTTTGATCTTTCTAGGGATCGTTGCCGTGGGGTAAACCCAGCCTTCCACAGCCACTGAGCCCCGCCCGTCAATTTATGAGCCCTAAAGCATCCGTGCACCCGTGCTTTCGACTGGGGCCGCCGGCTACAGCGTCGTTTCAATCACCGGGTCCCAGGAAACGGGACGGGAGCGGCTCCTCGCCTGAATAATAAATCCGCATTTCGATCTGGAATGGAAGGGCTGACACCATAATTTGCGATCACTAAACGTCGCGAGAGCTTGGCTGCCGCTCGTGTCCAATTACCACTGAATACGAACATCGTTACGTAGGTGTCTTCACGAGGAAAACTCTCGGATTACACGGACTGGCGTTGATGTAGCCAGGCAGGACCCCCTCTGGTACGACCGAGTCACAATCTACGCCGGCCATACGAATCGTGTGCGTCACCGGGAAACATCAAGAACACATCTAGCCACAAGGCCCTCAGACATTGGCAACCCTCTGCAGGCCGACAAACAAGACCGGATTGCGTAGATGCTGACAGGACATGTCGGGGAGCGAAGCGTTGCAGGTCAAGTGAAAGGCTGTACTATGCGATCGCTCACCTCGGTGTGTAATCGCTTGTGATGGCGATATCGTGTCTCCTCGCGTCACACGTACACGCAACCACGGTTGAAGACTCAATAGCACCTGAATTCATGCCACGGATACCGGGTGAATGTCATGGAAGCACTTCTTCTATCTCTCTGCCTGGCTTAGGCGTTCTGGTGGCAAACTGATGCCTTCGAGTCAATCCTGGAGAGGAAGTCGCTAGAATTCATCATAAGGCACCCTTTCCGCGGCCGCCTTCGGTGGTGTGGAGCTCTTCATGGGAAGTTCAATCGTCAAGTCCTCTCGCCTAGCCGCCGAAGAAGGGCTTGCGATGAAGCTGATAATACAGTAATTATTTTAAAGGCACCGATTTGAGGGTCTTTACCTTTGAAGCGCCGCCGCTCGTGGTGTTGAAACGGTCTTTGCGTCGGATCAAGCTTCTGCTACCAACAGCCTGGCCCGTTTACCCAACCCGGGTCGCAGTCCCACAACCTTGGGCTAGTATTAACAGGACGTGGTCGAACTAACTACGCTTAGGCTGTAGATTTCTCGGCGAGCGCTTCTCGCATGCTGACATTATCCGTCCACACTCGACAAAGGCAGCACATAGCGGGATGGCTCACAATGGGCGGGAAACAAGTCGAGGCTGTGTGAGGTATTATTGTGTTCTCTTAGCGCAATCACGGTGGGGGCACGGCCTTGCAAGAAGGTTGCGCAGGGCAGCGCGGAACGGTGAACATCGATCGGCTCCATGCGAGGATCTACTGTGATATGGCCATTTATCATTTGGTTCACTTGCAGCTCCATAGCCATGTGCTGCCAGCATGCTCCGCGCATCGCCGGTTTGTTGTTGGATGCAATGTGTCTCCACGATAGCAAAATGCACGAAGTGGTCGCACCGTGTCTTGATAGCGGGCTGGAAGCATTGACCTCCAGGCGGGCTCTCAGCGAGATCGCGGCCGGGGTCACCAAGCAAGACATCATGGCTTCGTCCTGCACGCTTTCTGGAAGCCTGGCAATCACTTGCAGAAAAAAAGGTCCTAGATCAGGCACGCCGCATGGCGCTTGAACGGTCCAACAACTGCAAGCAAGTTGTGCGGGCTGCATTAGAAACACACCCCACCGCCCTCCCCAGGCTGGAGGCAAGCGTAGCACTGTGTATGTACCCTTTTCGGTGTGCGGGATGACTCAGGACGGATCCAAAAACCTGGCTGGTCTCGAGAATTGTACAGGATCTCGAGGGTTCAGTGCATCAGATGATAGGGCGCCAGACCTGCCCCTTCATCAAGCTTGCAAGCATTGATTCAGTTTGCGCCTTAGCTTGCAGTTTCCCAAGCAGCTAACCTTAAGTTGGCGTCTCGCCATCGGGCCTGGTTTGCGGGTGCGTCGCTTGTTTCGCTTGCGCTGTCGCAGCGTCTATTCCGAGCAGTAAGAATCCAGCAACATTTCGCGATTTCGTCTGCTGTTGCTATTTTTGCTGGGCCGTGCATTCCATGCCACTGTTGACCCCCTTTCGGCTCCAGTGTGTTGGGTGCGCCGCAGCTGTTTTCGGTGCCTCACAGCCAGTGGGTTCCCTCTCCCACAGACAATCCCAGGTTCAGTCGTCTGCCAACGGTGACCTCAGAAGGCCAAGGATAGACGCTAACAAAGCTACTGTGTAAGTACAGGCTTCCGTCTTATTGGGCAGGGGACCTGCCCGCAGAGGGAAACAAAGAAAGTTGGGGAGATCATTCGACAGCCCGCTGTGCCTGATTCGGCTACCTCCTCTCTCCGCACACACCTTAAAGGTCCCGTCAGCCTAACCTGTTACGGTCATCCGGGCCTCCTGCCACAGCTCAGCCTTCTATTTGTGCTGACCTTATTGGTCGCGTGGGCTTCCAATGGCGTCTGTTGATCCACACCCATTCCTTCAACCGCAGTTTGGTACACCCCCAGCATCGACCAGGGCCGGTGAATCACCGGCCACCAGACACTCCGTACCCTGCTGTAGGCAGACGAATTGATGCACCTTTCCGCTGAGAGCCTCCACTGCACGGTGCACCAGTTGCTGCCATTTCTGCAAGGCTCACCAATAGGCATGGGCGTGGATTTAGACGCGAACAGGGGTGCAGAGCTCCCTCCCTCGCGACTGTTCACCTTCGCAATTTGTACTTAAAGGATATGGCCCGCCCTGTCCTCAGGTCACCTCGGCCTCGATCACCACCATCGTCCACAGCCCACTCGCAGACCACAAAGCCCGCAACCGAAACAGTTTTGCATCATCCTACGAGCCCTTCAAAGTGGTCTTTCTTAAAGCAATCACCAAAGCCCACCACGACAATCACCACCGGCCCTGGCTATAACTTGCCGGCTATAACTTCCCGGACGCCGCTCTTTCAGACTAATACGCACTCAACCGTTGGATCTATGTCCTCATGTCTTTGACTAGGACCAGGCGATACTCAAAAGACTGTTTCGTCTCGGACACGGCCGACTGACAGCATTCCTTCTTTTCTGTCTATGCCAGCGGTCAACATCAAGATCTCCTCCAGACATAAGCGGCATAGATCACCAGTACACCTGCATCTCTCCCTCGATCGCACCGTCGGCACAGACTCGGAAACAGAAGACTGTGAACCTGAACGCCGACAGTCGCGAGGGGATCATCACTGCTACGACGCACCAACCCCACCGTCACCACCACATACACCTTCAGATCATACGTTCCACCCCTCCGGAGAGGACACAGACACCATGTGTCACAAAAAGATCTACTACAACACGTACGCGGACGGGTCGCAGGACGTGACGGAGAAGGTGTACTCTTGCCGCGAAGGCGGCAGGGTCTGCCCTCACCCCGACGTCCGTCAGTTCGACCGGAAGCTCAACTTCACCAAGCTCAACGGCCTTCACGAACCGGAAACTCCCCGGTCTCTCGCCGAGCGCAAGCCAACGCCCTACTCCCACATGCCGCCCACCCCAGACCTGTCCTCTTCACCCTCCCCAAACAAGAGAGGCGTCTACGTCAATGGCAAGAGGGTGGTCGAGTTGTCCAAGATGAAGAACCGCCGGCCCAAGCATGGCAGCGTCAACGTCGTTGATGCCGAGCTTCACAATCATGCTCCGGCAGAGCCGCACCGACTTAAGCGGTCCTCGACAATGCCGCATTACGTTGTCATTGAGCAGCAGGAAGATCGCGGCCGCCCCGCTTCCCGCTCGCGAGACGTGCCCATCGGTCCGGTGCACGTCATAAACGACAGGCACCGCCAACGTTCTTCTTCGTCTAGCGACCGTCACCACCACCACCACCAGCACCGCCGCCACTCCTCAAGGGACATGGATAGGTGGCACCACCACCACAACCATCACCACCATAACCCGGACCACGACGTCGTCGTGATCGACGACGAAGCCGAGCAAAGACGCCAACGCCGGGAGAAGCAGAAACGGAGGACGTCCATGTCTGGCGCCCTCCCCACCCCCACCCCTACCCCTACTATCAAGGTCGTCCCGCCCGCCCCGGAACCGCCGCGTCCAGGCCGCTACACCCCTCGGAGAGCATCTACCGTCATCCATGGCTCGCCATCGTCGGGGTACATGTCTGGGGGGTCGGGAGAGTCCGGCCCGTCCAAGACTTCCTCCAAGACGTCGTATGGGTCGGGGTTCGGGCTGGGGTCCAGGTACGAGGTTCCCAAGAGGGAGACGACAAAGAAGCATGGCGTGCAGTGGGAGGATGAGCTGCAGAGGAAGAGGGAGCAGCAGAATGCGGAGATTGCCTCCCGCCCCACCCCCCCGGGAACACCACCCCACCCTAGGGGGATTCTGAAGAATCCCCAGGGGTCGAGGACCAGGCGGTACAGTGATGCGGATGAGGTGGAGAGACTCAGAAGGGCAGTGGAGAGGATGGATTTACCGGGTGATGGCGGCAGTCGGGAGAGGAGGAGGGATGGGAGCAGGGAGAGGAGGAAGCCTAGCAGGGAGGGGAGGGAGAGGGAGAGGGAGAGGGAGAGGAGCAGAGACAGGGGACGAGACAGAGACAGGGGACGAGACAGAGATGAATATGGACATCTTGGTGGAGGACGATTCACCACGAGGGACGATTGGGACAGACGGGACCGTGATGGGGGATTAAGGGAGGAAGGGAGGAGGGGGGAGAGGAGCAAGGTTTGGGTTGATGGAGATCGCTACCGGTATCTCTAAACCGAGAGCGGCCTTTTTGATGGGCGGGATAATTGGAGGTCTGCATTGAACGGAGTTATGGGGCTGAAGCTTGCAGTTCTCTTCGGCATTGGGTACGCTAGGGAGGAGGATACAATTTGGATAATACATACACATGTGTACACACATACGGATACATGGTGGTTACGGTTCATTTTACATTGGATACAGGGCATGGCAAAGGTGGTCCGGTCGCACTTCCTTTGGGATAAAAAAGTTGCCTTTAGAGATGGAGCTTTACAGCATCATTTGCACATCATCGCATATTACTAATTTACTTCAGAATATGTACTTTCATCTATTCTCTCTCATATATTGCCGTTTTACCTCATGGAATGTGTCATCTTTTGTCCCGGTCAACCAGCAGTATGTTGGATTGAACTTGGTGCAACTAATGATCAGCCAGGTATGTAGGATTGCTGTAGTATGCCTTAAGTATGCCTTGGGGTTTGCCAAATATTTGACAGGGTGCAGTATGTATGTACACACAGGCACCAACAAAGGTGAGCGAGTGCCTAGCGGTATAGCGATTGAGACCGTTAATCGCACACAGTACAGACTAGTCGCTCCGAAGTAGTATCGTGATTGGGATCCGTGGAATCTGTCGTCTGGAGGTGCCTGTGGCGCAGCCTCTGCCTGCACGGCTCCCGTCTCAAACAACATTTCGAAGCGAGAGTTAGTGGCCTTACGCGCGCCTACCTCACCCAAGGTAGGTATGTCATGGTTCTTATCTGCAGCGCTGCAATGCAGTGCAACGCAATGCATACCTATGGATTGGAAGCCTGCCTGCATGCATGGTGCAGCGCATTGCAGCTAACAAATGCCCAGAACCGAGAAGGGACGGGAGCTACGGGCAACTGCATTTTGCCCGGGCATTGGCGATTGACAATGACAGCCTGACAGCCTGGGATTTCCCTGCCACTGCCACTGCCACTGCCGGGTGCTGCTCAATTGTCATTGTTCATTGCTCATTGTTTGGACGCATCTGTTCCGGTCCGATAGCACTCGCAAACCTACTGCAAACCCCAGTCGGAACTGTTACCTGCACACGCTGTGATTGATAGTACTGTAAGTAAATCTGACCGTGATCAATAGTTAGCGATGGTTTTATTTAACGATATCCGCGCGAGTAACTCTTTTTACTTGCGCCAGGTTTGTGATGTGTTCGCGGTTGGTGTTTGCGTTGTATTATTATCCAGCCTGCAATCCACCTCATTTTTACACCATGTTCTGCAGTGAGATGTTGGTGCTTTTGTTTCGTGACAGCTTACGAGGTATTTCTGGTGGTAATTATTCCGGGGTGTTTGGTGGTTGTTAGCTCTTACGGGAGCCCGTCATACGTGCCTGCTCCATGCCTTGTTCCAGGCTCTCCATGCTGCTCAGTATGTGCGGCGCGGGAGGCAGATCAGACACACAACTGTCCAGGCGGGGTTGGTGCCTCTGCCTTCGTCGCATGGCGTGCCTTTCCCTCCCCCGTGCATACAATAAGTGCCCTTACCTACACACACACACACAAACCAACATCTAACACGCTGGCATGCGGTCAAAGACACACCCGCCGTGCATCTCGAGAAATGTGGAGAGTAATTAAGGTAGGGATGAGAATGGGAAGTGAGACCCAACAATAGCGCCATGGGTAAACACGATGTTACCAGGTGGGTCGCGTGTTGTGATGTAAATTATCATGCATGGAGCGTTCCCGAGACATATTATGTGTGGCACAGGTGGCAAGGACGCATCATCACCAACTGCACTTCACCACGCAACAAAAGCAACGATATTGAGCAAGACAAATTGCGGAGGCGGGCAAAGGAGAGGACAAAGAAACCACAATCGCAACTCCCCATGCATGAATGTGGGAGTGGGGGTGTGTGCTGGTGAGTGAGTGAAGGTGTTGGGTATGGGGAGGTTGTTGGGACGGTCCGCAGAGTTGCAACGGACTCGTATGCCTACAGTTAGTTGATGGGACGGATGATGTGCGTGTTCAGTTAGATACAGTCATGACCAGGGATGAACTCCAAAAAAGACCAGGATAGGGGCCCGTGATAGTAACATTCATTCTCTTCCCAGCAGTCGCCATCAACCCAAACCATGACAGCCAGACCTTTCACCGAAGTTTCCAAACACAGCCACCAGCCGACCATCTCACGCCGGCACCAAGCATAGACGCGAGCACACCCATTCGGTATTCTTCAAGAACCTGCATGGTCGCGCGTCGTGCCGGGACCCCATGACGAGTTCTCCCCGGGCAAACGAGGTGCGCGACCGGCTCACCTGACCGATGCCACGGCCCATACACCTCCCTTGGATCTCGTCGGGCACGAATGATCTCTCGTCGCTTGCGATCAGAGAGTAGAAGTGCCTGATACCGGGAGGGACGGGTCGCGGGTGGCATGCCGCTGCTACTTTGCTCGGTCTACACCTGCCCATTACCTCTAAGCCAAGCTCGTAGAACCGGTATTCATGGCACTCATGACAAACAATCGCCAAGAGGGTGTGGTTGTTTCACCGAAATGGAGGGAGGCGTGACCGATTTCGTGGGGTTAGCGCGGCATTAGCGGCGCTGTGGGGGCCCCGGGGGCCCCGCCGGGGGGGGGGGGGGGGGAAATCCAGATGCGGAGACGGCGGGAGAGATACGGAGCGGGAGTGGAGACCGCTCGGTTCCTGCCACAGCTGGCTATCTTGACGCGGCAGTTTGAACACCACTGCCGTGAGCGAAGTACAACAACAGGCGAGTCGGCACATTCGCTTTGTTGCCGGCTTTCCCAGTGCTTGGCATGGTAGTTCTGGGCAGGCACGAACGCACTGCACGAACCACACCAGCCCCGTCACTGGCGGGAGCCGCTGTTAATCCTTCGTGTGTACCGGAGTGTCGCAGCTTTCCTGGCCGGTTGACGGCGGACGTTCAAGGCTCGGAACAAAGACCCAGGCCCATCAGCAGATCACTGGCTAGGACATCGATGCCACCCGACTCTTTGTCCTCTATACCAAACGACAGAAAGAGCACATCGTCGAGGTAGCCGTGATATTTCTGTCCTCTCGTCTTCCAGCTCATGGATACCACGTAAAACATATCGGTACGTCGTCCCTCTGAGCGTTGTCGGCCGTGAATCCATATCGGCTTCCGCGAGATGCCGTAGATCTCGAACGGCGCGCGCTGCCTAAACATCATGACGTAGGGCTCGTACTCGCTGTGGAAGTCGTAGTACGTCTTGTGCTGGAAGATGGTAAAGATGAAGGTGTTGCCGTCATTCTCCTGGCACGACTTGTCGGCGCGCCTGCACAGCGTGATGCTTAGAGAGTTGGTCGCCTGGTGGATAGACTCCAACTCCGGTGCAAGCTTGGGGAGGTACCGCCCCATACACTTCTCGTCCGTAGCAGCTGCAAACGGCGCCAGGTCCTGACCAGCCATCGATCCGTCCGCCCCCAGCCTCGCGAAGACCCGCTTCGGGGCGACGTCGTAGTGGGCGTACATCTGCTTGTCCTTGTCCCAAAACACGAACCAGTTCTTCTCGACGAACCCGTACGGTGGCGGGCGCTGCAGCTCGGTGGCCACGCGGAAGTCGTCTTGCGTAAACATCTCGTAGCCCCAGTCCACCAGCACGCGAAAGTCCTGCAGCCACATGCCAAAGCACGTAAACCCTCCGTTGGAACCGAACAGCGTGTAGGGTTTCTTGGGGCCGTAGAAGACCCGGGCGTCGTGCGGACCTACATTCCAGCCCATGAAGGCCAGGTCGCCTTCGCACTTGTCACCGAGCGTCGCGGCAATGGGCAGATTCTTGGGTGCTCCGATGCACTGGAGCACGCCATCGACAAAACGAGCGTCGCATCCCAGCTCGGTAAAGAAGCGATGGATGGCTGTGCCGTCGAGCTGCTTGTTCTGCTCATCCTCGGCCCTGTTCTCCTGCGCGACGATGATCCAGGTGTCCTCCTTCATCGGATGCGGGATGATGTTTGGGTTCATGGCGGAGTGATCACCGAACCTGATGCGAAAGAACTTCTTGTCAGGAGTCGACACCGAAAAGACCGCATGGTGCGTCCCGTTGCCGACGTCGCCCGACACTATGTCTGTTATCGATGGTGGTGTTTTATCGCTCGCATCGCCGCTGCCGTGCTGTAAAGGCGCCTGGTCACCACCACTAAACGTCTTTCCAAACAATGACGTGACACTAACGTTTGGAGGCATCGCGATTGAGCCCGATTGTCTGTCCCAGAGGGTCAGGCTGATGAGGAGCAGGCCCAAGATGGGCCCGACGATAAGCGCCAGCCGCTTCAGGTCTCGCACCAACATTTTTGACGGCTGAGGTGTTGCAGAGGTAGGAAAGGTGAGGCCATCAAGAGAGAGGCATCTCTTTCAGTTGAAGACGACAAAACAAAAGCCGGAACCCCCCGGCCAATGGAAATTGATTGAATGGAAATTAATTGGAGGGGCTTGATCTTCAGACTTCGGTGTTTGGTTTGCTTCATCTAGGCATTCGCGGTCCACATTTACGAACTTGAAAGCTTGAATGGTTGGCAGCTTGGTTTCCTTGGCTCTCCTTGGCCGGCATCCCCTCGATCACCGATGTTCGCTTGAACCAGGGAATGGCGGGGGCGGTTCCACATGAACTGTCGGCAGTCTCCACGTTGAACGACGGGCCGTTCGTGTTGGAAGAGAACTGTCCCCAGCGCTATGGAATTAGCTCCGTGTTGGTTGCCTTTGTGTTCTTTGTCCCGTATTCAGCAGCTCGACAATTGGGAAGGCGCGAGGGGAGCTTTGCAATCCCCACTTTGCCCAGACGGCTGGATAACAGACAGAGCTTTTGGGAGCGATAAAAGCATATGCTTCTCAGGCAAAAACAGGCAATTGCCGCGGCAGCATTCCCCCAACGCCGAATTGCAGCAAATGATAAGCATTGCACAGTTGCAACGGGGGAAATGGTGTGGGTGCCTGCTGGTCCCCCTCACAAGCGATCGCCCTCGCTAAAGCGTGTCGGGCAGTTGGGCCGATGGGTAACAAGGACAAGCGGCAGTTACACTGGGTGACGTCACCTTAATGCTGTCAGGTTTTTACACCGGCTGTCTGTCCAATTCTTCAGGAAGTCAAGGAAGTGTGAGAGCACGCGACGCGGAAATGTCGCGGTTGGGTTCTCATTTCCGCAATGAAACGGCAGCGATAACGGTGGCTTAGAATATACTAACAAAACAGACATGTTCCCGAACGCCACAATCATTAGCTCCACGCCATTTGCCAAGCCCTCCAATGGGCGTCCAAGGGCATTCCGGATGTGGCATTTGTGGCTTCACGCCGGTAATCGTACCATGTTTGACGTCTGCTGCTGCCCCTGACTAGCACCCGCACCCGCACCCGCACCCGTAGCCTTCCTGTACAGCCACTGCGGGAACTTGACGCTGGGCTCGTCAAAGAACCTCGTCACAAGCTCCGCACAGTAGAATGTTACCGGCAGGAGGATGGAGTGCGGCAGCAGAAACGCAGGCTCCAGTCCCAAAGGCCCTGACTTGGGCAGTGGGAGCTTATTGGCCCAGCCAGGCAAGTGTAGAAGTTGTGCTTCCTTGCCCCAGCCGACAGCCGTGTACAACCTGTCTCCGAGCGTCCACAGCACAGGACCGTGGACGAGGTAGAGCGCAAATGACACCCTCCCTAGATACTGGCAGAACCAAGTCTCGAAGAAGCTCTTCAGCCACTTGATGCGCGGAATAGCCGCCACCAAGAATGTCGCTGCCCAGAACAGGTAGAACCACTTGTAGTCGAACACTGCCTGCGGCTTCAGCAGAGACAGATAATACCACCCGCGGTTCTTCTGGAGATCGTTGACGTCCCATGTGTGTGAGGGGATGCCGCCGAGGTAGATGCTGATGACAAGGAGGTGGTAGTAGATGAACTGCTTGTAGGGTTCCAGCCACCTGAAGAAGCGAGGGAGTCCGTCCTTTTTGGCGAGCAGGTCGAGGTCACAGAGCAGCATGCCCGCTATAAACATGGCGCAATACCACCCGTCGGCAATGTACAGGAAGTAGAAGATCAGGCCAAGCTGGCACAACAGTCTCGCGTTGCGCGTGCACCGCGAGAGGGCGAGGAGGCAGGTGTAGATGACGACCGACCCCCTAAACTCGACGGGGATGGACCAGAGGTGGAAGTTGTAGCTCAGCCAGGGCTCGCCGCCGGCGTTGAAGGCGAAGCTGAAGTTCTTAAGCTCGGCGTACCACCACCACAGCTCGTCACGATAGTTGGACTGCGGTTTTGCTCCGTCTACCCAGAGAATCCCGCCGCGGCCGAGCGCGTGCCACGACGTCATGTAGATAAACGTGGTGCAGATAAGAGGCATGTACAGCCGCATCCACCGCCTGAACAGCGCAGACGAGAGGTTGTCAGCAAGCTTTGCCTGCTCCCCAGCGTGGATCAGACTCATCGGCTTGGCAGAGAGGACGTAGCCGGAAATGACGAAGAATGTCGACACGGCAAAGTGCCCCCCCGTAAAGAAGTTGCGGATTCCTGGGAAGGCGCAGAAGTGGTATTTGTGGTCATACCCAAAGCCCATCTCAAAGCTGAGGTTCTGTATCGGCGGGTGAGCCCATAGCTCGTGGTGATGCCAGTACACGAGAAACGCGGCAAAGCCCCTGAGGCCGTCGAGATATGCTGTCGGCCTCAACTTTTCCGCCTCGTCCTGCCTGGACATGGGCCACAGAGCCGAGGTTAGACGACGGCTGACGATGCTCAACCTTCTCGACATTGACCTCCGATGGCCCCGTGTCAAGGCGGGTTTGGGCTTCCAGGGTTTCCATTGCGTCTGGTCCTTCTCCTTGTAGAGCTCCCAGTCTTGCTTCATCTCCTCCCACTCCCCGCTGTCCAAGATGCCTCCCATGTCGCCGGGCATCTTGAATCAGGTTGGTGTTGTCGTCTTCGGCGTGGGCGAGGAGGTTCACTGGCATCGCGGCGCAGACAGCGAGCCGCGACACGTGTCTGAGGTGTGTGTAGGTGTTCCAGGAGCCAGGAGTTAATAAAACGGAAGCGGCTGCCGAGCAGGCGAGAGAGGGTAATATCAGGACCGCTTGCATTCATGCGACCCGCTTATAGAACAGACGCTCATACACTGTGTACACGCGTGCTGTCCCGTCCCGTTGCGGAATAGAACGTGGACGGCTCGCAGCCTGAGCGACGAGAACCCCAGCCCAAGGCCGGAGGCGGGTTGGTGGAACACTTTCCGGGCTTCATTTCCATTCAGGACATTTCCCGAGCATATGTCGACACAAGATCGACATCGACCAGAGTCCCGAGGTTCCATTTGACTTCCAGCACTCGGCGTGCGGGGGAACTGCGGGGAGGCCCGGCATGGAACCCTGCCTAGCTGACCTCCACCAAGGAATGTCACAATGTGACAGGTAAATGCGGGGATAGCTTCAGGACCAGGCGCTGCGGATTCTGCGGCAACTCCCGACAACCTTTGAAATGTTGTTGGGCCTGAGTCATTAATCTGAAGGAAGGTGCCAAGTGAAGCGATGACGTTTCCCGCGCGTCTTTTCCTCATCGGAGATTGAAGTGGTGGTGCGCACTCCATCAAAACTCGACATGGCGAGCGGGCCTTTTGCTCCTGGCGATGCCATGTTTGCTCTATTCACCCCAGACCCGGAAAAATGCAAGTGCACGCGGCTCGATAGTGCTGGCGTGCAATTACCCTACAGCTAACGTGGATTGACCCTTATCTGAGCTATCAGTTCGTAGAGATTCGAATTGAAGCTCAATTGACGGGTTTCCTGTCTCTTGTTTGCTTTGCTCGGCGCTGCTCCGGTGCTGTTGGGTTCACGATCGGGCATGTTGTTCGTAACGAAAAGGAGGAGGTGAGAAGCTTCTTCACATGCGGCCGAGATTCAGTGCCAGCCACAGATCGTCCCGCGGTTCAAGCTTTCTCCTCCATCCCAAAACGGCAGTCAACACCCTGACCCTCCACACTGCTTGGCCCTGAAAATCGGGCGGATCCTCCAATCGCATTACACGATTTCTGCCAGCCAATTGTGTTGCCCCACCCTGCAGTCTTTACCAGGCTTGTCAGTCTTCCAACAAGCGTTCTGAATGGTTCCAAACCCGCGATCGACGCCATTGTTCCTGGATTAGAAAACCAAATCCGACGCCAATCTGGGACCAGTGCCCGTTTTCTCCCCGCACTTTCCATGAAGCTACACGTGTAGTGTAATTCTCTTCCCCATGGGCGAACAAGCGGTGGACAGTGGGGCATTGACTCCAACGTAGCATACGAGCCCGACTCGAAGAGCCGACAGGCGCGAAGATGAGCACGGATGAGTGAGCAAGGGCTTGCTGCATCGGCTTGCATCCTGCCAGATGAAGATGGGTTTTGCCGTTGAATACTCGCCGACAGGCAATTCTCTGCCGGTAACGTCATCCTACGCAACCACACAGACTTGCTCCGACCCCGTCTCACCCTCCACGATAGCTATCCCGGCAGGCAGGGCAGGCAGGGCAGGCGACGCCGGCGGTTTTGCTGTTCTTGTCTCTTCCTGTGAACCCCGCTGTACCACTGCATTATTACAAAACCCGAGAGTCGGATCTGGGAGATGAAGATCCCCCTCATCTCTCTCCAGCTCCCTGGGACGCTCGGCCGAAGCTCGTGACTCTGTCCTCTCTCCAAATCCGAAGCTGGCTAGCGGTCCAGGGGCCTTGCCCGGGAAACTAGGGAGCCCAGCGGGACTCTGATATGCTCTCCTTTCCCAACTCAACCCCACCGTTGCTGTCTCAACTTGACCTTCGCCTGGTCCATCTCTGAGCACGGTGACGCTGTGTCCGCGACAGGCCACAGACACAATGAACTCGCCAATATCACCATTGGCACCCTTGTCCCCCCGAATGGGCGCGTTTCCTTTGAGGAATCGCGTACCAACACAATTGCGGCGGTCTGTCCCCATATACCTCGTATGCGTCACGTTGCTCTTCCTCATACTCAACGCGGACGTGCTCACAATACCAAAATCGCCCTCTCCATCTCGCATCACAAAACGGCACTCGCGCCAAAAACCGATATCCACATCACAGTCACCACCCTCGGCGGAAGGATTCCCCAGGAAGATCTGGCAAACATGGAAGACCGACCCCTACAACTTTGAAAAGCGGGACTTTGACACGGCCCGGTCCTGGACGACGCGGAACCCCGGATGGCGGTACGAAGTGCTGACCGACAGCAACGACCTGGCCTACGTGGAGGCGCATTTCGGACCCGGAGGACTCAACCGCCCGGACATTGTCGAGATGTACCGCGCGATCAACGCAACCATCATCAAGGCCGATCTGCTGCGGTACATGGTCATGTACGCAGAGGGCGGTGTCTACGCCGACATCGACGTCGAGGCCCTGAAGCCCGTCAGCCGCTTCGTGCCCGAACGGTACAGCCCGCAAGACATCGACATGGTCATCGGCGTCGAAGTCGACCAGCCCGAATTCCGGGACCACCCTATCCTCGGCCAGAAATCCATGTCCTTCTGCCAGTGGACGTTTATGTGCAAGCCCCACCTCCCCGTCATGTTGGCACTGGTGGAGAACATCATGAACTGGCTGTCCGACGTGGCCGCGAAGCAGAACGTCCCCGTGTCCGAGGTGGTGTTGGACTTTGACGAGGTCATTTCCGGGACCGGCCCGTCCGCCTTCACCCTTGCCGTGCTCGCCGAGATGAACCGGGTCCGAGGCGACAGCCAGGGCGACGAGATCACCTGGGACAAGTTCCACAGCATGGACGAGTCACGCCTGGTCTCGCGCATCCTCGTGCTGGACGTGGAGGCCTTCGCAGCCGGACAGGGGCACTCGGACTCGGGAAACCACAACGCCCGGGGCGCCTTGGTCAAGCACCATTACCATGCCTCGAACTGGCCCAGCAAACACCCGCGGTTCAGCCATCCCGTGTACGGCGAGGTGGAGAGGTGCAACTGGGACGCTGCGTGCGTCCGCAAATGGGATGCCGACGTCGAGGCTTACACGACGCTGAGCCCCGAGGAGCAGCGACGGAAGATGGAGGAACGCAACGTGGAACGGGCCAGACAGATGGAAGAGGCCCGGGCGGCGCAGGAGCAGGCCGTCAAGCTGGAGCAGCTGGGCCAAGCTGTCCGCAAGGCGGAGGAGGAGGCCAGGAAGAGGGCCGAGGAAGAGGCTACTACTCAGAGGGCGCAGGCGCCCCCGGCCGCAGGATTTGGGGGGTTCCCGCCACCTCAGGTCCAGGCACCGGCACCAGAGGCACCGGGGTTCCACTTCCCTGCCCCGCAGCAACAGCCACAACCTCCGGCTCGGCCGCTGTCGCCCTTTGAGATTGCTGCCCAACAACAAGCCGCACAGCACGATAGGCAGTTTGGGAGTTTATGACGACACACGTTATGGGTGGATACGTATGAAGACGTGTTTTCCCTTTTCCCTTTTCCCTTTTTGGAGGTGAGCGAGTGACGATATGACGGCGGCAGGGAAGAGTTGGTTATAGAGCGGTTGGGAAGGTTATTGACTTGCATCTCTGTTTGTCTTGGTTGTCTGTTCGGCCGGAATACCTAGGTAGTGGACGCCAAGGCCCGCCCGTACGAGAGGGGTGAGAAGGAAAGGGGCTGGACACCCATGGCAGCACATACGACTGTCTGTCTGCCTGCCTGCCTGAGACAGGGAGAGTGATGAGATGTTGATCATAGATACCCTGGTACATATTCTCCGGGATAGGTGGGTGCATATAGGTCATTTCCCCTTGTTAGCTCGTATTCGTTCTCTCTACAATCTAAACCAAGTTGAAGACCAAGCATTACTTACCATGACTCTACAGTAGCGCAGTGAAGAGTGTATTGTGCCCGGGCAGCCCCTTTCTCATGCAGTAGTCAAGCAGAGGCGTACCACTTCAGCAACATGCTATACTGGAGCTCGGGAAGGGAGTTGTCTGTTACCTATGACGCAATGATAACTTATCACAAGCAAAGCGTGGTGGAGAGCACTGCGTGTGGCGGGTGGGCGCCAGTATTGCAGCTGGGCCTGGTTTGTCTCTCACCTGCCGCCTAATTCTCCGCTCCTGCCTCAGGGTCTCTTTTGCCGCCTCTTTAACCAGCTTGGAGTTGTTGGTTGTTGGGTATGGTAGTCGTTGAAAAAGTCGACATCATGCGTGGTGGCCCGGCTCTGCAGGTGAACAGCGTTGACAGCTCCACCGATGGCAATCGCCGTGACGTCCCTTCCTTTCCTGTTGATGTATTTGGCGACGTGATACAGAGCTTTCAGAATCGTCTTGCGATTGAGGTTCGGAGTGGGGATGTGATGCCCCGGCGTCCTCCGGGGAGCAAGGTTGAGAAGACTCTGTGCGTTCCGTTTCTGGGCCCAGTGGGAGTGTGACTAGCCCATTTCGAAAGACTGAAAGGTGAGGGATGGAAGAACTCGCGTAATAAATAGAATAGTGGAAGTCCTAGCTGACCAGGGTGAAGGCTGATGGGATGTGATATTTTTTGTTTTTTTTTTGTACTTTGGTCCGGCAGGTTCGCAGGCTCAAATATATATATGCCTCCGGAGTCCTTGTTCTCCCATAAGACCCTCATGAGTTGCATCTTAAAACACACAACAAAACAAACAAAAGAAAACAAAAGAACAGCACCCGACCTGGGTGCTGAAAATGCTGGGTAAAATGACTTGTATTCTCTTAGAGCTGCAGGACCTCTGAAACCACGGCTTCCAACCTCTGAGAGCCTGGCATCGCGATAAGTGGTGCTTTCCCGAATGTGGAGTTGGCCTTTTAGTCTCACTTTGTGCGGCGTCAACAGAACAAACTGCACGGGCACTGCGGGCGGCAATTCTTTTTCTTCCCTTTGTTGTTGGTGTATTGTTTAACGTCGTGTGTGGTACAACGGTGCTAGTCCCCAGACCTCTGTATAAAGAGTCTCCCTAGGGTAAAAGACATCATATATGTGCAGCTATCTGATGTAGAGATAATATTGAGTATTACATGAAGTGACGAAGGATGACGCTTTATTTGTGTATTTAAGGATAGAACACAACTTGCAATATGATATATACGGGCAATCAAATGCATGTGACTGGAAGCTGGCTGCTTAACAGGAGCTTTAAGAAGCCATATCATCCTCCGCACAGGATTTTTTGTTTTATCGTCATATACATGGTCCGTGTGCCTTCCACATTCTGGGTTGGGGGAGAGCACTTAGTCTGAGATCCTGAGACAGGTACCTCCTCTATGCAAGCTGCTCAGCGAACCAAGACCGCCCGTCAATCACTCATCGTCGACATACAATACCCTCATCCATTAGCTCATGAGCATCAAGGAGAACCTGATTTTGGACACAATTCAAGAAATGCCGACTTTATTCGGGCGCATCCGTGCTTGTATCGACGGTACTTAGAAGGCGAGCAGGTAACGCAAAACCAGGAAGGGTGCTTACAGTGGAGTGGCTTACATAACATCGTGAAGAGAGAGTGGGACAGGTCCCCATGACAAGGACTTCGACACTAACGGCTTCAGGAGGAGCCCACAGAGGGTTCCAGAAGCGAGCGCTTTTTGGGGATGAACATTGTGGCGGAGGAGCCTCATGTGTTGTTCGTCTGAGCCGGGGGACTTTGAACATTGAGTTTAACGGCGTAGCAAAACCTGCCACAGTCGATGGAATCGTAGATATGTAGCTACCTATTCAACCATGTCATGTCAGAATCCTTTGAATCATGTCCCACTGCAGCGCCACCCATTTGCGCAGGTGATGGTCGTTTCCGAATCCTGCAAGTAGACGACGTCGCCCCAATCCAGGGACGCCAGGTCGGCGGCGGCGCGTCCCGTAGTGGTGCCGTGATCGCAGGCAGCGTCGAGCAGGAGGTCGTGATTTCCCGCGATGACGACCTTGTGGCGGTGGGGCTGGGCACGAAGCCAGTTGAGAGCGCGCTGGATTTCTGTGAGCGAACCGGACTGCGTCAGATCGCCGGCGTGGATGAGCTATGTCGCCGTCCGGCAGCGCCGGTTAGCTATTGTGTGTGTCTGAGATGCAAACGACCGTGACAGGATCGGCGAGCGGTCGGGCAGGCTCAATGCGCCTCAAGCGCCAGGTGAAGAGAGTTCCTGGCGAGGAAAATGCAGGGTTGGCGAACGAACTTCTGTCATGCGCTGGGACGCGATCGCTGCAAAAGCGCGTCCAGGCCGGAAGGACTCTGAGTAAACGTGTTGTCAGCATGCAGGGACCAATTCCATGCGCCGTGACATGGGTCAAAGCGAAAGACGGCAACTTCGCACCAACTGCATGTTGTACCTCCCTCCTCTCTTCGCCATCTCGACCTTGATTAACATAATACCCAGCGACAGCGTGGCAGATATCAAACCCACTAATCTCTTAAACCTGCATGAATGGATTCTAAGTCATTATAAGTCGACAGACCCGCGCCAGGAAATGCGCGTAAGCTTGTCGGAGTCTGCATACCTTTCCGCATCATAATAATACCTGTATTTACCAGAAAACTCAGTGTTGAAGTAGCTGTAGCCTGTATCTCTGTAGAACTACTTAGCCTATAGTAGATCTGGATGAGTGTGTTTCATTCGGGAGGACAACGGATGTCGGGGAAGCGCCCTCTTTCCGAACTTTATCCTTCTGTCCTCTCCGTATAACGCTGCTATCATTCATCACCACCAGCTTCATCATTGATGAGAGGATCTAGTTCTATTGTGCATGCAAGCCCGGTAATGTTAGAGCTTCCTGCTAAGACGCCTGATAGTAGCTTCCCGAGTCTCGACATAAGAAGGAAGCCTTCGTTATCTTACTTCTCTTTACTAAAATGTTGTTGTACATTTCCCTAGGTTAAAATGCGTCCAGTATCGTCTGTCATACTATTTCTAGCCCCTCGTCAGCACCACCCCCGCGTCCATCGCGATAGGAGAAAGCTATGGCTATTGGAACTTGACAGTAACAGGCGGCTCAGCAGCTCCCGGTTGCCGCTGGCAGGATTTAGATTCCACCTATTACCCCCGCTCCACCTCGTCATCATCCTCATCCTCCCCCTCCGGCATATCATCAAGCCCAGTGGTTCACTGTTCCTGGGTTACCGGACCGGTACCTAGAAAAACCTCCTGCAACGACACCTCATTCCGTTATCTCTGAGGGCTATCTGGTCAGAGCGCGTTCCTAGCCTACCATTTGCCACTGGTTTCAGGCCTACAGCGGCTGATGTGTGTACAGGTGCCAGCTCATGGCAGCCCGTTGACACCTCCTCTGGTCTGGAGGTGTACATCACTGTGGCAGCGCTTATAGACATAACAAATGTGGTTTAGGAGCGAGCGAGAGAGTATGTCAGGGTTCCACACTCGTTAGCGCAACTTTTGCTTTGAGGTACCGAGATAGTTGAACGCCGCATCATGTACATATGTCTTAAGCGCTCATCTTGTTACAATGCACTAGGAGGCTAGAATGAAGCCGCGAAGAGAGTACTTGCATAAAAGTGATTTAACGGACTACCTAATTTAATAGTACTGCAGGTTTCTCTAAGGCGTGTACTTAACAGTATCAAGACAGAGACATAAATAGTATGAGTTAACGGTCTCTCGCTCGACATGCACAAGGTCCGATAGTGTAAGGCAGCAAGTACGTAATAATAATAAAAAGTCCAATATCGCTCACGGCGCATTGTTGCATAAAGACCTTTACGATGAGGTGTTTTAAGTTAATCATCTTCTGATGCTGTTAGAAATTGTGACCAGTCGGATGCAGTTCATGATTACCTGACTGTTCATTGTCGTTATGGACAGGTCATTTATCGCCCCAGAGCAGAACCTTAGCTGGCTAGCCGTACAGACCAAACTCTTTAAAAGCTTACAGCTTGTTTACCCGTAAGCTGCAGAGCACGGTGACGTTTCCACACGCTTGCGCATCTGTCACACAACGAGACGATCGCTGGATTGGAACAACAGGGGGGTTTAGTGTTAAAAAGAAACAAAGGCAAGGGGGCTGTTAATAGCCTAATGATCCACTCCAAACGCTATAGGTTGTTGATAAAGGCTTAAAGCGACAATCAGCCCCCTTTTTTAATCCGTTTCTTAAGCTCAGGGTTCATACCATCGCTTAGGGCCGATGCTAAGATAGCGCAGATAGCTTAGCGGTCTCGCCGTTCTTACATTCGCCGGCGCGTTTTTAAACTGCTCTGATAAATGACTAGGCTACAGGTGATTGCTGGGGATAGCATATTAGCGAGCCCTTTATCTCGCTAACACTAACACGTTCCACCCTGTGCTCTGATGTATCGAGCTTTATGTGTTTTCGGCCTTAGTGTGTTTCTGTCTTTATGCTTCATGCCTATAAACTTGCTGGCTCTCATGGCTTTAAAGACTTAAGCTTACTTGCCTGGAAGATTCAGTATATTAGTCCGTCTTCCCTAGTGCTCGTCAGTCTCGACAGAACCTTATCTTTTACATCGAATCAGCCTACAGAACTGCGAACTCCTTCCATATCAACCCGCGGCTCTATCTTCTCACTCCACTTCGACGACATATCCATCCTTATTCTCGGTTGTTGCTGGTCTAGCTTCACTATCACCTCTGCCTTATTCTCTATTCCACTTGTTCCGGTTTATCCGACTTGGTTGTACGCCCCGGTTCTATTCGCCTCGTGTTTCTTGCTTTCTTACGTGTCCCTCTTCGATTCTCTTTATAGATCACGAAGAAATGGCAGGCGCGGAACAATCTGAGGGAACACAGTATAACCGCGCTCTCGACAACGTAAAAAAGTCTGTCTTGGAAATGGAAATGGCCGAGCAAAGCTTCGACGTAATCTTAACAATGGCGGCTTCTGGACAAATGCAGGAGACTTACGTAGCCGATGGTACTATTAAGCCAGGTCCGCTAAAGCTCATCGCCGATCTTAGAGACTATTTCTCCTGCAGGCGCCGTAAACTGCGCGAAGATCACCCCCTCTCTCCTCTAGACTTTGGGGAGCGGGGGGTCGTAGAAAACCTTGAACAGCTTGGAAAAATCACCATTAAGTTGAAAACCGAATACAAATGTCTTTGCCCGCTCACGGTCCTTTTACAGCAGAAAGCAGAGAGTCTCCCGGCGGAAACATGCCCTGACGTCGAGAGCTCGGAATATAAAGATTGGGGAGTGCTCGCGCCTTTACGGAACATTCTCGTTGACTTCCAGGACCGGAAGACTGAGGGTGAAAACGATAAGACTGAGGGTGAAAACGACGAGACTACGGGGCTGAAAGCAAGCTTGCGCATGACTGGTCTTTTAAGATGCCTCATGTTCCACGAGGACCAGGACGGGAAGGACGACTCGAAAAAGCGGAAATTTACCGTAACCTTAAGCGCCCCTAGCTACAGGTACGAAAGGGAGTTGAATTCCATCTGCAGGGAAGTTAGGGACTAAAACCTAAAGTCCATGAGGGATGATCTTCCTGATCATATTGAAAACACAGTTCAAAAACCTAAGGAAGATTCCGAGACACGGATTAAGCCTAAGACTACATTTAAGTTCTCTAAGAAGGAACTTGTGACGGGAGTTGGCGCTACCTTCGCGCTAACGGGCGACTATAAGTTAACCTGCCTTCTCGATTTTGAGCGTTTTAAAATTGTAAGGCCGTATCGCGTAGAGTGCTTAGAGACGGATACGTTTAAGGCCTCGGAGAGGGGCAGGTGGGGTGTGGAATCCTGTGCCGAATGGGAGCTTTAGATTACCATATTATTCCGGAAACATGCGACTCACAACCAACGCACAGACTGAAAGATAAGAAGAATAGTTGAAAGTTTAAGCATGTAGATAATATAGTCTCTGGATTTATCTTAGTACCTCAGACCACAATTCGCCGATTAAGTGTGCACTTCTTAACAGGTGTGCTAGCTGCGCTAACTTACACGATGTATCTTTTTACGCACGGCCTTTACAGGGGGGTTCCAGCTAATTAGGGGACGAGAAGAACAATCGGCGAATTGTGGTTTAAGACAGTTAGGTCGTTTTTAGCCGTTAACGTATACCTCCACAGGCATTACAAAGGTTAGCGCAATGTCAGTGCGCTTGTTTGTGGCAAAGGCGAACTGTTAGAAGTCACGGCTTACTTGCACACGTTCAATTAAGGTTAAAAGTAGTGTATTACTTGTGTTCTGTCTTCTGGCTGGCTAATTGCTGGCCAGCGCAGTCTATATGTGTCAGAAAAGTACGGGGCAAGACCGGAGTTTCCAACATGAGCACGGAGGTTCCGGGTATGCAAGACCCACCGAAGGATCCACCATGAAGCAAAGAAGCTGTGCAGGAACAATAGTGTTTATGTATACTATAGAGTAAAGGATCTGTGTGGGAACAATAGTGTTTATTCCCACCATAGAGCAAAGGATGTGTGTAGGAACAATCAGGTTGTATAGAATGAAGTAGCTGTTTTCACATAGGAATGTGAAGGCTAAAAGTAGCATTTAAACTAGCCTTCTGCCCATAAAGAAGCAGAAGAGGAGGACAGGACAATAAATCACTTTGTTCCATAACTCCGTACTTTTCAACAATATAGGAGGGAGCTTCGGAACAGCTATTAGAAGTCACGGCTTACTTGCACACGTTCAATTGAGGTTAAAAAGTAGTATATTGTTTGTACTCTGTCCTCTAGCAGGCCAATTGCTGGCCTACGTAGTCTATATGGGAGGGAGCTTTAGAACAGCCATTCTATTAACGAATTATTATTTATCTATATTTATAGGCTTTTAGGCTGATCGGCTAATTAAACTTCTTTAGCTCCTAAGCGCTCCTTATCTCCTGCGCTAAGCGCCTATTTTATAACTTTAGTGGCTTTCATAGCTTCCATAGCTTCTTATTAGCTAGATCTACTGCTTTCACACAATTAATAAGTCTTCTTTTCTTAAGCGCTTTACTGCTTACTCTAGTTAATTTAACATATCCCCTTAAGTAAGCTTATAAAGCGCGTTTAAACTAAATATATAAAGCTACTTTTAATCTTCGTAGTCTTTATTAATTACGGTTTCTTTTTCATTAAGAACTTTTTTCATCGCTCGGTAATCCTTTTTTTAATATCCTTTAAGTTTATTTACTTTAAGAAGTTTTCTTATGCTCCTTTTAATAGCGCTTTAATTATTTTATTTATTATTATCTTAATGCTTTTAATATAATAAACTATAATATTTCCTTTTTAAACTTTTTAACGTAATTAATAGTTATAAATATTTACGTATTATAAGTTAGTTTTAAAAGTAGTAGTTTTTACGTATATTAGCTTAATAGTTTATAAGTTATTATACTTTATTCATATATATACGTCGATTTCGACTTTTAATTCCTTAAGTAATTTACTTATAAAAAGAGCTTCCTTCGCAGCTTATAATAAGGCTAATAGTTTAACCTTTATTATTAATATTATAACCATATCTTATTTATTAATGTTACGAATTTAGAAGAGCTAATAGCTGTTAGATAGTTAATGACAGGACCGCAGGATCAGGTGGGACTGGCGGCCAAACGAGAGCTAGGGAAAGTGGCGTAGGGTAGTAGAATCCAGTGGGGCTTAACCCCGCAGGAACGGGCTAGTAGTAAAAGGATCATTAGGATCACGGTGATCCAAGTGATCTAGCCTACAGTGGATCATGGCAGGCTGAGTGATCCTACCAGCAAAGGCTCATAGGGATCATGGTGAGCTAACTGATCCTGTACGCATAGGATCACGACCAGGAGAGTGATCCAAGAAGTATATATACGATAGTCGTGACTGCAACTTAGATAGTTCCCTTTATCATGACAGTAATCAATACAAGTGCTTAAGCTATTTTATAGTCTTATATCCAAACTCAAGTGCAACGCATTGCCAGAGCCTCGCCTATCAACCTCATCAGAGTTCCATTATCTGTTCCTTAGTAGTGTGGACACCGGATTATCACACGTTAATTACTCCCTTTATTCTATTACGGAAAAACGAAGGAACTTTACGAACACCATGTCTTAACCAGCGCAACCCACTAGGCCCACGATAGAAGAAGTAGTCACCAGTCTCATCGCTTAGGTCCAGGCCCTAACGCTAAAAAGCAAGGAAACACGCGATAAGGTTGACAGCGTCGAGGAAAAGCAAGAGGAACTGGAGGAGAAAGTGGACATGAAGAACAAGGTGAAACTGCTAGTGCCACCACGTTTCGACGGTATGCAGGACAAGCTGCAGCCTTAGTTACTAGCAATACGTTCGTACTATTCGCATCACGATAAGAAGTTCGCAGATGGTGAAGACGAGTCGGTGTTTACCATTTCATTACTAAAAGGAAAAGCTACTAAGTAATATAGTTTAGCGTAAAAGGAGTGGTTAAAGGAGGACGGAAATAAGAAACTCTCACTACACACTAGTCAACTATATGACGGGATAAAGGCATTCACGGAAGAAATTACGAAGGTGTTCGGAGAGCAGGATAAGGTTCGCTGAGCCGAGGAATGGTTAGGATGGCTTAAGTAGACTAAGGCAGCGTTTACTTACGCGATAAAGTTTATACAGGAAGTTATAAAGACACGTTAAAATAAGGATACGTAGAAATGAGCATTTTACGAGGGACTGAAAGATAGTGTAAAGGATAAAGTATATAAGGTGGATTAGTAAGAATTAGAGCTCGACGCCTTTATAGCGCTAATAGTTAAGATTAATGACCGTAACTTTACTAAGCAGCGAGAGAAGAAGGGAGAAAAGAGCTACTAGCTTATCAGGTATGTGTTAAAGGACAGTCATAAGAAGAATAAGTATAAGGGAACGTCGTAAGGGATATACTCCGGACCTATAAACGTCGATGCAGCGTAGGCTTAGGAGGAGAGACCCCGAGATAAAGCGAATATATAGTACTATAACTATAATAAGAAAGGATATTACATGCGAGAATATAAGAAGTAGAAGAAGGTCAGGTAAAAGCCGATCTTAAAGAAAGAGGCAGTAAACATCTTTAAGGAAACTAAGATACTAGAAGCTACGTGCGCTAGCTATAATAGCGGGGAAGACATTACGGATAACGACCAGATGTTAAGAGGAGGAGTTGATAATAATGGTAATGATAGCAGTAGTTTTAACGAAGCAAGCTAACAGGGTATAACGGACAACGACTTAAGGATCTTATTCGACTATATCGAATCACTATTAAGGCTGCTACTAATAGCCGAATAGTAAGGCTTAACGCTAACTTAAAACGAGAGAAGATAGTAAAGTACTACTTAAGTAGGCTAAACGCTAAGGCTAAGTATGGTTTACTTATAAGGTAAGGTATTTAAAGTATAAAGGGTAATTATAATGGTAAAAAGCGAGCTATAAAGAAAGTAAGAGGCCTTAAAAACAGTTAAATAAACCCTTACTTAACTTTAAAGTAACGTCATACAAACTATAAAATTAGTTATAATAATTATGACCTAGTAAGATAAACTATTAAGACTAAAAGAAGAAGAGGAAAAGGATGTAATCATACTATTAAAATAAAAATATAAAGGCGAAGAAGAGAAACGAATAGTAGAAAACAACCATTTATCACGTGGTATACTTACTAAAAGTGAAAAAGAGAAGTATGCGATAGAAGAACGACCTCTTATATCCGAGAACATAGGTATGAATTACGAGAATAAGTTTACATTAAGGACGTTAATAAGCTAGATTAAAGACACGCAGGGTATTAATAGGTAGCGTGGTTTTATTACATTTACTATAAGTGTAAAACTTACTATAAGGAAAAACACGAGCATAACTTTTAACCGGAACGACTATGAGACACTAATGGAGAGGTAAAGCTGGTTCAGTAAGTATACCGAGCGGACTCGTTAAAAGGCCGTTAGGAAGTAAAGAGATGTAAGAACCCAGTACTAAACGTTGTTAAGGTAGCAGTATAATTACGATACTAATACTCGGCGGCATATCAAAATAGCGGGACGTAAGTAAACGTTTTACTACCATATTACGCGGCTATAAACTATATGCACCACGTAAAGATAAAGTGCAAATAGTAGCATGAGAACTATAATAAATCTCGACCACCGCGAAGATACGTAACTAAAGGAGCTAGTAACGAAGGATAACAGCACGTTAATTAAACGTAACTAAGTGGATTTAACACGCTAAATGAAGAAGAATTAGTTATAAGACTAAATACTAAAACTACTTGAAAGAAGGAAGAGCGGGATATAGATACTTAACTTTATAGTAAAGCAGATGTTACTGATAATAAGGAGGTTAGTAATATAATAATAAAAAGGAACTTTTAAGAAAGAAAAGTAGTGAAAACTAACATTACTTAATAAGATTATAAGTTATATATAAATGTAAAGTAGAGGGAACATTAGATCTAAGCATTAACTAATAAAGGATTATAATTAAACTTAATCTCACTAAAGGTTATTAATAAGCTATGAATACCTTAAGAAGAAAAGAAGTAATTAGTAATGGTTAAAGGACCATTCGATACGTAGTAAGTTAAAAGAGTAACGATACTATTAAACGTTCGAGTTAAAGGAAAGACTATAAAGATGACATTTAATATCGTGGACATAAGACTAAGGATATGATTTTAAAATGATTATAGTATGAGAAGTACAACCTAAACATTAAATAGAAGGGCGGTAGCTACTTATGACCGAGATAACGAGAGCACCCAACTATTAAGAGAAAAAGCGTAAATTCATTAAGAAGTTAAGACGCTGAAATGACGCTGGCATGAGAGTTATTAAAAGAAGACAGCGAAGTCGATATGTACTCCGTGGAAAAGAGTGGATATTTAACATACTAAAGATAGGTCACTTAAGCGGAAGCTATAAATATTATTATAGCATCTAATAAGTTTATATATTACTGGTAAAATAAAGGGATTAAGAAGAACAGTGTACTAATAAAGTATTAAGGTCACTTAGCATTTGAAAGCAAGCACTTAAAAGGATTATTAAAGAGAGATCCGTAAGATTATAAAATTAAGCTTAAGAAAGGAGTACAGTTACGACTTTTTAAAGTATATTATAATAATGCACGGTAAGATAAAGAGTTAAGGAAGTACTTAAAAGAAAACTTAAAAAGAGGGTACATTAAGGAATCGATATTATTAACGGGATACTTAATGTTATTTGTTTTAAAGAAGGATAGAAAGCTGCGTATATATAAACTATTAATAGTTAAATGATTAAATGGTAAAGAATCATTATCCGCTATTATTAATCTCGCATTTAAGGGACTAGTTAGCTAAAGCAAGGTACTTTATATAGTTAAACCTTCCTATCACTTATACTTACATTCGCATTAAAGAGGGCGATGAATAAAAGACTATATTTCGCACGCCTTATAGATATTACGAGTACCTTATAATGCCGTTCGGACTAACGAATATACTTATTACGTTTTAAGCCATTATTAATTATATGATACAACTATATTTAAATAGGATAGCAGTATATTATCTTAACGACATTCTCATTTTTTTAAGAATGTTAAAAGAACATAAAAAGTATATAAAGGAAGTACTTAATACGCTATAATAATATAAGTTATTAATAAATAAGGAAAAGAACGAGTTTTACGTATAAGAGATCATGTTTTTAAGATACTTAATATCATTAAGACAGGTTAAGATAGAACTAAAAAAGGTGGAGGTAGTATGGAATTAGCTGATACTTACAAACATTATGGAAGTATGAGCTATCATTAAGTTTATAAACTTTTACCGAATGTTTATTAAAGGCTTTAAGGAAATAGTACAATCGTTATACGATCTAATTAAGAAGGACGTAAAGTTTTATTAAGGAAAGAATTAAGAGCGGGTATTTAAATAGCTTAAAGAACTTATTATAAGTAATCTTATATTAAAACTGCCCGACTTAATAAAACCATTTAAAGTTGAGACCGATATATCAAACTTTATAATTGGAGGATAACTTAGCTAAAGGGATGGTTAAAGGAAGCGACACCTTATCGCGTTCTTCTTAAAGGCTTTATTAAGACCAGCACTTAATTACTTAGTTTATAATAAAGAGCTTATAGTTATAGTTAAAGCATTTAAAGAGTAAGCACTATACTTAAATAGAACTACGTACTTAATGCAAGTATATATAGATTATAAGAACTTACGGTATTAAATAAGTTTATAAAACTTAAATGGGAGATAAGTAAGATAAGTAGAGTTTATAATGGACTTTAGCTTTAAGATATATTATGTTAAAGGATCGGAAAATACGAGGGTAAACGCGTTAAGTCGATGAGCAGACTATAAAAAAAGTAAAAGGAAGGAGACGTTACTAGTCTTAAAGAAGCGAGAGGACGGATCACTCTAGCATTAACTATGAATTAGCGAGGACTATTTTATAATAAAACCACTATAAGCTTAATTAAAAAGTTATATTATATATCGAGAATAATAACTTAACTTCGGAAAGTATTAAGAAGAACTTAATAAGGAGGCATAAGTTAAGTGGAAGGAAGGCGAGAAAGAAAAAAGAGTATACTTATAATAACAGAAGCTATAATATGAAGGGAAAGTATATGTTAAATGAAGCGCATGGAAAGTGGAATCAGGGCACGTGTTAGATCATGTGACCTATGGTTAAGGAGCGCTCCATTGAACCAAAGCCAATTGGGCCTAGCCTACGGAGCGACCGGAGCATTCGGATCAGTCGGAACTTACGGAGCGACTGGAGCATTCAGAACAGTCGGAACGCCGGGTTCTCTAGGTTCCCTAACAATAAGTCCAGTATTTTAAGCCTCCCAGTTACAGTACAGTTGCAGTAGATTGATCAACAAGAAGAAGACCAAGATTGCAGTACCTAAGAAGATTGTTCCATTGATGCGCTGTGAGCCATACTTCTAACAGTTATGAGCCCGGCCCGCAGATAACTTCTAACTACGTTAGTACTATTGTTCATCGCTTACACGCGCATCAATTCCTCCATTCAGAACCTAAGAAAACTAACAACATGGCTGCCGCCAATGAAACGAAGATTATCCTTAAAAGCTCAAATGAATGGGAAGAATGGCGTGCTTAATTCAAGGCCGAGGCAGACGCCTCATGCCTATGGGAAAAGATCGACCCTGACACCAGGGAGCCCTTTCTCACGGCCCCTGAACGTCCTTCCCTAAGCGAGTTCGAGAAGAAGAGAATCATCACACGTGTAGGAAGTGGAAGTCGCTCTTATGGAACGAGGGCATCATTAACCAGTGCAGCTACCGAAGAGAGCATAACTATGGAAGAAGTGGACTTAAGCGGTACCTTAGCCACGCACTTTAACCAGCTAACTAACGCTAGCCGATCCTCTTTTAACATAGCTTAGACTGTATTTAGTTAAGATAACCGCGATTACGAAAAGGAAATTAAGGAGATTTAGTCGGTTAAGAAATGGATTAGGTTAACTATTAGTCCTTACCTATTTAGAACGTGCTGCGAGACGACGATTAAGGTTAAAACCTAGTACGTAAACTTAAAGGAGCACGTAAGAGTTTCGGAAGTAATAAATAAGAAGGATGCTCGAGATAAGTATAAGGCGGCTATTAAGCTATTAGTTAAGGCATTACGAAACATGCTTTAATAAATTATGGCGTAAGAGTAAGCAATTAGCTTAGCTTAACAGAAGAAGGTCCTTAACATTTAAAGCTTTAATAATTAGTTCGATAACTTCGTTAAAGCTATAAAGGATGTTAGCTAAGAGAGTTAATGCTAATCGTACCGAATCGCTTACGACGTTAAGATCGAGAATAACGATCTCACTTATAAATAACTAAGTAATGATTTTATTAAAGAAGTTAAAAGCTATATATTTAGCTCACGAAGAAAGATCGATAAAGGAAGCTCGTTCGGCTTAACGTACTTAAGAGATTAGCTGAGTGATAGAGAGAAGGAAACTTTAAAAGGAAAGGGAGGAAAGAAGAATAAGTAAAAGCTCTCAGACGGTAAGAAATTAGGGTGCTATATATATAAGTAAGATAACTACCCTTTTGCTAAGTGCTATTACGTGTTCCTAAACCTTAAGCTATATTAGTTTAACCTTAACGATAATACGTAAAAGCTTATAAACGTAGCTTTAAAGAAGGATAAGGACCTTAAGAAAGAAGTTAAGAAGCTTAAAAGTAAGAAGAAAGTAAAGAAGAATAAAGAAGATAACTTAACGGCTTTTAAGCTTAAGAAGGAGCAATCTTAACTGCTTCAGAAGATAGCCGAGATTAAAGCGAGTTTTATAATTATAATAGGATTAGCGTTCTTAATTTAAAATTATCCCTTATTATACTCGGTAATCCTTAACTCTAATTTCACCCTTTACATCTTTAACTAAATAAGCCGATTCCTTAACTTAAGAAGGGCTGCGCTAAGCGAGTGCGTTTAAGCAAGCGATCACTAGATTTTAATTTTAAGATATAGTGAGGTAGATATATAAGTGTAAACACTAACAGGTGGTATTAAAGTACTGCGGCTATATAATGTAGCATATTGTAAGGAGATCGTATATAACTTAGTTTCCTTATGAAGACTGCGTTAAAGAGGTTTTCATTAAGATAATAAGTTAACGTTTACGCTTTTTAACCAATCAGATAGATTAGTCTTATGCGTTTTACTCGATAAATATGATTAATTTATGATCGAGTTTATCTTAAAGGACTTTAATAAAGTAGCCTTCTTTACGCGCAGAAATAAATTTAACACTTAAACTAAAAGACTGTTAAGCAGGGCCGAGGCAGTTACGTAACACCTTTGCCTTAGCCACTTAGGCTTAGGAGCACTTAAGCACTTAGTTAACTATTCTTAAGGGGTGCGCCTTAAAGGCCCTCGCACCTTTAAATGCGATGCATGCGCCTTTAGGAAGATGAAGTGCTAAGTACAGCGTGCGCTATGGGAACTACGTAAGGAAGTAGGAGAAAGATTAGCGATAAATTTTCACGACTGGCTAAAGGACAAGTAAGGATATAAGAGCATGATGTTAGTCACCTGTCAGAAGACTAGCTACTGTTAAGACTTTTACCTATAGGATAAAACTTTAGAAGCTATTATCACGGTGCTGTAAGTGCTCTTTAAAGCGTTAAAGCGCTAATATGAGATTAAAGTTAAGGTTATTAAGTGTAATAACGAAATCGTTACTGTTAAACTATAAGTCAGGCAGTTTATTAAGTTATAAAGCATTAAAATTAAGCCTTCACCTCCTTATATATAAGCTTTAAATAGTGGAGCTAAATGCTTAAGAGGTGTGGTGAAGAATAAGGTGTGCTTAATGAGAATAAGCTTAAAACTTTTAAAGGAGCTATAAAGGGAGATTATAAAGACAGTAATATATCTATTAAACCGCACTCCTTATTATAAAACTAATTAAAAGACGCTGTTCGAATGCTTTCACTTAAAGGATAGGGAGCAGCGTAAGCCGGATTAAGCTTACCTTAAGATCTTTAGCTATAAAGCCTTTATAATAATTACGGAAGCAATAAAGAAAGAGAACTAAGTTAAAAAGATAAATCTTAAAGTATGGATTAGTTTCTTAATTAGTTATAACTTTACGAACGTTTATAAGATTTAAAATCCGAAGACTAATAAAGTTATTATTATTAAGGACGTAATATTTAATAAGAGTAAAACCTTTAACGGTAACTTAAAAAGCTTAAAGGATAATATTCGTTAAATGGACTTAAAAGTGCTTACGTGTTTACTTTAAGAAAGCTTTATTAATTAAAAAGAGTAAGTTTAATTAATGTAAGAAGAGTACTAAGAAGTATGGGATTTAAAAGATCTTATAAAAGGAGAAATTAAGGTTAGGCTGTTAAAAGGTTATAACTATTAGGATGCTAAACTATAAGAAGCAGTTAATTAAGGCGTTAAAGAATAGAGCGAAAAGCTTTATATAGAAGTAAGGTTTAAACTCCTTCTTACTTTACTACCTTCACCACTAGCTGTAATGCTTATGGCTATAATCAGACTATTAAGGAAGCTGCTTTAATTAAGGCTAGACCCTAAGGGACGCCCTGTGAGAGAGCTGGGAGCAGTGGACTAATTAAGGCGGGCAGAGATCGGGGGTGCTTTTAAAGAGCCTACCGCTGCAGAAGAGATTCTTTTAATTGGATCGAGTATAGCTATAGGCGCTAAGGAACTGCTAAGCGTAAGCTAGCAGGAGGGATCCTTAAAAGAAAATGTTAAAGGCGCTAAAAACTTACTGGGCGCAAGCTAATTAAGGTTAAAGAATTCTTTAGTTACTCTTAAGGTTTATTACTTAGATTGTTAGTAAGGCGCCTTTTACGTAAGTATTAAGGTGAGTGTGATAAAAACCTTAGAAAGAAGAAAGAAGCACCTTATAAGAACTTAAATAAAGAGACTGTTAAAGAAGAACCCTTACATAGTTTATAAGAGCGATCTTAAGCCGGCTCTTAAGAGCTATAAGGAACTTAAGAATTACTTTATAAGCGCGTTATTTAAGAAAGTAAAAGAAGTGCACTTACATAACTATAAAGATATAAAGTCTTAAGAAGAAATTAGTTCACGTAATTTAAGGGCAAAAGGCTATAGGATCCTTAACTATAAGTAGGTGTACGTATATAAGTTTAATAAGCACGGCAAGTTTAAAAAGGCGAAGGCGAGGCTAGTTATTCGAGGTAATTAGCAGCTCTTTAATCTTTACGTAAGCAGTTATACAGCAACCCTCGCTAAGAGATCCTTTCGAACGCTAATAGCGATCGCGGCACGTTTCGATCTAAAGCTATTATAGTACGACGTAATTAACACCTTTATTAACGTAAAGCTCGACGAAGACGTGTTTATAAAGATGCCCTTAAGTTATAAGAAGGCAGGCACCATTCTTAAGCTTAAGAAGGCTCTTTACGGGCTTTAGCGTTTACTATTATTATGGCAGAGATCTCTTACACAGACCCTGCGCACTCTTAGCTTTAAAGCAGTTCCTTACGAGCCTTATTGCTTTATGAGAGATGGAGTGCTCCTATTCTTTTACGTTAATAACATTATACTAGCGTTTAAGAAGAAAGATAAGGCAGTCGCCCTTAAATTAATCGAGCAGTTAAAGAAGAGCTACGAGCTCACTAGAGGTAATAAACTCTAATAGTTCTTAAGCATTAAAGTGCTTAGAGATAGGAATAAGAAGCTTATTTAGCTCTCTTAATCTTTATATATCGATAAGATAGTAAATTTAGTATAAACAAAGTAGGCAATAAGCATTCCCATGGCGAAAGAAGAGCTCCTCCCATTTAAAGGCCTTGCCATTAAAGCGAACATCGTGAACTACTTAAGGAAAGTAGGATTACTATTGTACGCAGCGGTGATCACAAGACCTAACGTGGCCTTCGCCGTCTCACGGCTAGCACGTTTCATAATGAACTCCGGACCTACGCACCACGCGGCCGCCGATAAGGTGCTCCTATACCTGAAAGAAACCAGCCATTTAGCGCTCTAATATGGAGGAGAAGATAACTTCCGAGTTATTAGCGACGCTTCCTTCGCCGATAATAAGACCGATCATAAGAGCTCCTAAGCCTATGCTATGAAGCTGTTTAGTGGGATGATTGGTTAGAGAGCAAATAAGCAAGAGATGGTCATAACGTTAACAATAGAAGCAGAGCTCCTAACGCTTTTATAAGCGGTTAAGGAGGCTTTATTCATGAGCAGATTGCTTAAGGAGTTAGGTATTAGTCTAGACGATAACCACATTAAGATCGAATGTAATAACATATAAACAATCCACCTAATAAACACAGAGATCGCTACCCTTAAGACTAGCTTATGGCATATGGATATCCATAACCATTAGCTTTATTAAGAGGTGCAGAATGGAAAGATCACAGTCTGTTACACTAAGAGCGCAGAGTTGATGGCGGATGGCCTGACTAAGGCGCTCCCGAAAGGAACTTAGGAGAGCTTCATTAATCAGATGAATCTGTAGGACATACAAGAGTTGCTTATTGAATGAAGGAAAGGAGAAGGAGATCTTAAGAACCTAATGGAGGAAAGATTTAATGAAGGAGATGATTGGGAATAGCTCCATTGCAGGTAGGTTAGGTACGCCTTACAGGCTTACCTGAGGGGGTGTGTTAAATGGAGCGCATGGAAAGTGGAATTAGGGCACGTGTTAGATCATGTGACCTATGGTTAAGGAGCGCTCCATTGAACCAAAGCTAATTGGGCTTAGCTTATGGAGCGATTGGAGCATTTGGATCAGTCGGAACCTATGGAGCGACTGGAGCATTCGGAACAGTTGGAACGCTAGGTTCTCCGGGTTCCCTAACAATAAGTCTAGTATTTTAAGCCTCCTAATTACAGTACAGTTGCAGTAGATTAATTAATAAGAAGAAGACTAAGATTGCAGTACCTAAGAAGATTGTTTCATTAATGCGTTATAAGCTATACTTCTAACAGTATATATATAACTAGAATAATGAATAGAAGTTATATAGTAGATTTATAAGTCACCGTTAAAAGGACACTTCGGGATAACACGCATTATTTATTAAGTGTAACGATACTTTAATTAGCCGAAGTTAAACGAAAGCGTGAAGGAAGCGTTAAAAGGATATAACTTATGTAATAAGATTAAAGCTATAAGGTATTAGCTATACGGGTTATTAAAACCACTACCGGTAGCAAAAAGAGTATAAGAGTTAATTATTATAAACTTTATTACTAAATTACTACCATTAAAGGATCTGATAATAAGAGTAGTATATAATAGTATTTAAGTAATAGTAAATAGACTAATTAAGTAAGGAGCCTTTTTACCATATTAAGAATTAACTATTACGGAGTAAATAATGTTTCTCTTTATAAGAGAAGTAATAAGTTAATATAATAACTAGATAAGATCGTTACCGATAAAGATACGAGGTTCGCATTTAAGTTTTAATAAGCGTTAATAAGGAGAATAGTAGTGAAAAGTAAGCTTTTAACCATATATTACTTATAAACGGATAGGTAAATGGAATGAATAAATTAGGTGTTAAAAATATACTTAAGGGCGTACGTTAATTATAAGTAAGATAATTAAGTAAAGTAGCTACTATATACGTAGTTAACGTATAACACGACGAGGATGGAGATAATAAAAATAACATTATTCTTCATAAATTACGGGTATAAAGTAAACTTATAATAAAGATTAAATATTTACGTATTATAAGCAGCCATTAAAGCTAAAAAACTAACCTTACTATATGAAAATTTAAAGGTCGAGTTAAAGTTTATTCGATATAAAATAAAAGATTACGTAAACTAAAAGCGCGTTAAAGGATTATTATTAAAGGAGGGGGATAAAGTTTATCTCGTTAAAAGGAATTTAAAAATAAAGCAATTAAGTGATAAACTAGATTTTAAGAAAATCAGACCGTTTAAAATTAGTAAAAAGGTTATAACATTAAACTACGAGTTAAACTTACTATCTCTATAAGGTTAAGGAGTAAGGTTTTAAAGTCTTTAATAAAAAAGAAATAATAGTTAATAAAGATTATGAAGATTAAAAGTAGCTTTATATATGTAGTTTAAGCATGCTTTATAAGCTTACTTAAAGGGGTTTATTAAATTAACTAGATTAAGTAGTAAGGTGCTTAAGAAAAGAAGATTTATTAACTGCGTAAAAGTAATAGATCTAGTTAAAAGGAAGATATGGAAGTTATAAATGCTATTAAAGTTATAAAATAAGCGCTTAGCGTAAGAGATAAAGATCACTTAAGAGTTAAAGAAGTTTAATTAGCTAATTAGCCTGAAAACTTATAAATGTAGATAAATAATAATCCATTAAAAGAATAGCTGTTCTAAAGCTCCTTCCTATATAAATTATATAAGCTAGTAATTAGCCTGCTAGAAAACAGAAGACAAGTAATACACTACTTTTAATATTAATTAAATGTATGTAAGTAAGTCATGACTTCTAACAAGTAATAAGCTATAGCTATTAAGGCTTATTATTATTCCATTATTCCATCTTTAAAAATGGCTTTACATATTAAGCTACCTGGTGGGGCGCACTTACTTTTAGCGCTAGTATTCTATTAGTGCTCATGCTTAAGGGCTAAGCTAAGGTATTAGTGACGTATATTATCAGCTTTCGGCGGCGTGTTCTTACGCCCCTCCATTAATTAGCTACCATTTATTAATTGGAACAATACTCGTGCTCGCCCCTACTTTTATTAGATTTCATCTAAACTTACCTACTAAAATGGGTGCTGACTACAGTAATGAATCACTTATAGCAATGACTTAAAATACCACTTTTATCACTTTAACAACGTTTCTAGCTATAACTATAAAATCTTTCCACGGTGTAAGTACTTAAGAGTATGTAGCATCTAATTATTTACTGGCCAGTATATATAAATACCAGTTTATAAGGCTGGTAGCCGAGAAATTAAGGTTTTAATTTGCTACAGTTAATGTCTTTTCTAGCTATTAGATTCTTAAGATTTAACGTTATAACATAACTAAAGTAGCTGCACATATATAAAGAGTTTTAATATGTAAAATATTATATTAATTAACTACTGTAATAATTTTAAGATGTTTAAACTTAAAATAGCTGAGGAAATCATAGTTTTATTTAGGTTTATATATAAGATACTGGACTTTAGTTCGTAAGCCTTAACCTTAACCCACGACTTTTAAATGCGGGAGTGTCACGTGAGCATGTAAGTACCCGAAAGAAAACGACGTATATCGTATATAAAATTATAATTTACTTAGCCATTCTTTGTTTAAACGTTTTTAAATTGTTACACTAGTTAGCTTATATGGTACTTTATATATTAAAACTCTTTGCATATGCGCAACTGCTTTGGTTATATTGTGACGTTAGATTCTAAGAATCTAGTAGCCAGAAAAGACATTAACTATGGTAAATTGAAACCTTAATTTCTCGGCCACGTAACGTACTAGCTAAAAAAAAAAGTTACAGACGTCTTCCTTAAAGGTGGTCACATGGAGCCATGAATTTAGATTAAAGTAATGTATTACGTTGGTAGTTAGAAAGGCTGTCAAAGTCACAGAAGTGGTATTTTGGGCCGTTGCTATGGGTGGAACGTTGCTGTGGTCAGCACCCACTTTAGTGGGTGAGTCCAGACGAAATCCAATAAAAGTGGGGGCGGGCACGAGTACGTATCAGATCATATCGTTCTTTACATTGTTTTAACCATCTTCTTTTTGCATCCCTTCATTGTTCGTGATTTTTCTCTCGTCATTTGTGCCAGTGTTCGCGGTTTGGACCAGAATCTTTCCTTCTTTCTCCCTCGAACCTAATTAGCTGTTCACGAACCTCAACATCCATCAATTGACGCTCCGCCCGGCACAGTCAGGAAAGCGAACAAACATGGAAATTTCAAACGGCACCGCTCGACCTCCTGTGCCCATTCTCCAGGCCCCCAAAATGAGCGTCAAGCTATCCGCAGCCGAGTTGATCGGCAACACCCCTCTGGTCCGGCTGAACAAGATCCCACAGTCACTGGGTATCGAGGCGGAAGTGTACGCCAAAGTGGAACTGTTCAATGCCGGCGGCAGCGTCAAGGACAGGATAGCGCTGCGCATGATTGAAGAGGCCGAGAAGACTGGCCGGCTTAAGCCTGGCGATACTTTGATCGAACCTACCAGCGGGAACACGTACGCCCCACTCCTCCCGCATTTTACGCGTGTCCTGTGCTGACCGCTTGTTGGTAATTAGTGGTATCGGCCTTGCTTTAGTTGGCGCGATCAAGGGTTACAGGACCATCATCACACTGCCCGAGAAGATGTCTGCCGAGAAGGTGTCTGTGTTACGTGCGCTGGGGGCGACCATCATCCGAACACCTACGCAAGCAGCCTGGGACAGCCCGGAGTCGCATATCGGCGTGGCCAAACGATTGTTGAAGGAGATACCCAACTCCCACATCTTGGATCAATATTCGAATCTGAATAATCCGCGGGCGCATGAATACGGCACTGCGGAGGAGATCTGGGCGCAGACTGGTGGGACGGTCACTGCCATTGTGGCTGGTGCGGGCACCGGAGGCACCATCACGGGTTTGGCGAGGGGGTTGAGGAAGCATAACAAGGACGTCAAAGTCATTGCTGCTGATCCTCATGGAAGTGTACTCGCCGTGCCGGAGTCTCTGAACTTGGAACAGGCAAACATCCCTTACAAGGTCGAAGGCATCGGTTATGACTTCATACCAGATGTACTGGACCGGGAGCTTGTGGACAAGTGGTACAAGACTGACGATCGCGAGTCGTTCAAGCTTGCCCGGCGGCTGATAGCGGAGGAGGGGCTGCTGGTGGGTGGTAGCTCGGGAAGTGCCATGGCTGCCACGATCCGAGCCGTGAAGGATTTGGGTCTGGGCAAAGGAGACGTCGTGGTTGTGGTGTTGCCAGATAGCATCCGAAGCTATCTGTCCAAGTTTGCGGACGATGACTGGCTTGCTGCCAACGACCTTCTTCCGGAGGTGGAGAAGGCTTTGAACAGCAACGAGGCGGAGGAGGGCACGGCCATGCGGCCAAAGTTCTCGAACCGGCGGCCCAGCGATCCATATGCCGGGGCAACTGTCCGATCGCTTCGGCTCAAGCCGGTCACGTCCGTACTGAGCAACAGTCCGTGTGCGGAGGCTATCGAGACGATGCGCGACAAGGGCTTCGACCAACTCCCCGTGCTGACGCCGGACGGCAAACTGGCTGGGTTGGTTACGCTGGGTAACATGCTCAGCTTCATCTCGAAGGGACGCGCATCCGGAAAGAGTCTGGTTAGCGAGGTCATGTTTGACTTTAGTCGCATCGACGAGGTGGTCACGGATCCGAGGAGGTTTGGCTCGGACCTGCCTGACAAGACGCGCAAGTTTGTTGAGATTACGATGGAGACGCCGCTTTCCGCGCTGAGCAGGTTCCTGGAATGGAACAGCGCGGCCGTGGTCACTGAAAGGCGCAAGGACGGTGATGGGTCCAAGCCGGTCGCTGTGGTCACCAAGGTGGATCTGCTCACGTTTATGGTGAAGCAGAAGTCATAAACTCCTCTGTCTGGTTTCCTGTCATGGTTGGCGTTGGTGCATACGGTGGTATGGGGTAGTTGGGAGTTGGGACTTAGACAAGCAAAGTTCAACATCGATTCCACAGTTTCAACATCTCATACCAGACGATAAACGAGACGAAGACGTAGATGGGTTGGGCTCAGCCCACAAGAATTGATTCATTGCTATTTTCTCTTCCGCCATTAATTACCTAGAGCAGAGTAATCGCACTCGAAACCGGGGGGTATCTACATCATATCCATACTGTTCAGAACCGGACGAAATATGTGAAGGAAGAGAGATTGCATTAGATCCGCTCGGCAATCCACTTCCACCACTTGTCCGCTCCGGGACCATCACCGGCAACATTGCCGCCGATAACGTCAACCTCGGTGTAAAACTCCAGCATCTGCGCGAACGTGAATTTCTCACTACCGTACTCGCCCAGCCAGTTATCGCTCTCTTCTGTGGCAGCGAGATCATCGGCTCCCACTCCGGAATCGAGTAAGCCCCTGCTGCGTGTCTTGCGTATCCGTCCGATTTCCGTTTCCAACTGGCTCTTGACGAGGGCGGCTGGGAGCGCACTGAACAGATCCAACTTGTTTGCGGCGACCAATACGGGGACAGAAGATGGCATTCTCGAGGTCTGGCTGGAACCCATCCGCTTCTGGAGTGCTAGGAGGACCTCGTAGAGGTATTCCGCGGTAGCTGCCAAGCTGTCCCCCCGGCCATCCGAGTCTGCTAAAGCAGCAGCGTCTACGACGAACACGACCGCCTTTAGCTTGCTATCCTTCTTTGCTTTGCTGGTCTTGCCGGTGGACGTGGTGGTGGGGATGTTTCGGAGTCGGGAGAGGGCGAAGCGGCGGAGCTTGGCGTGACCGGGTGTGTCGACCAGCAAAAACTTTTTGGCGGTCGAGCCTGAGGCGTCCAGGTCGTCGCGGAACGAAGAGGTGCCGTCTTCGTTGACTGCTAGCTCGACAGACGCTGGGGTCTGGGAGGTGTGTGTCTGCGCGGGGGCAGGTTTCTCGGTCTTTGGGAGGAGGCCCCGCTCATACAGCGTCAAGAGGGCTGTCTTGCCGGCGCCGGACGGACCGACCAACAGTACGGATGGGAGGGTGTTGTACGGGGTGCTGGCGGAAAGGATAAAGTGTAATAAGACGGGAAAGAGGAGGACAACCGCCAACCCCACGAGCATGACGGTCGGGGTGGGTTTCAGGGATGCCTCAAGCGCGTTCTTCAAAGTGTCCATAGCTGTCATCTTTGCTGGATTGTGCAGAGAACTGGAGGAATGGCTAGAGAAAAGGGAAGAAGTCGAGGCCAAGCGGCCTTTATGTAATTGTTCGCAGCTCCCACAGAAAACGGGGTTCTGTAGCGTGTACGGCTCACACTGTTCCGAGTGACACCATCGTCATTCGAGGATCGGTCCATGGGAATTTAAAAACTGCCACCAGACCGTTTTCCAAGGTCCCCACTCTCCACTTCGCGGGTTCTGGCGAGGCCAGCACGCTGCCAACAAAAAAGAGCGCACTCACAAAAAAGCCACTGTTTCGATGTTGCATTTATGACCCAGAATAACGTCTGAAAATTAAGAGAAAATTTGAGAGCATAGAAAGGAGCCTCAAAATATTACATGATTCGTTTTACTAGTTTGAGTAGAGTTGTGAGCTCAGTGGACAGCCATGAGTATTTGCGACTGCAGTGTTAAAAGGTCAATTATCGTGGCGGGGCCGCATTTTGCAGTGCGCTCTTTTTTGTGGGGAGCGTGGCCAGATCAAGTGGGGCAAACCCCGAAGTGCAACATTCGAGTCTGTCCAATTGGAAGCTCAGCCTCGCTTGACCCCGGTGGAATTGGCTGACGAAAGAAGGGCTCCCGCGAGCAAGGGGGGAGGCAGGAAGCTGCGCCTTCTCGACGGATTATGTACAGGCGTCTCAAAATATTCGCCGTCTCAGTCTCCCCCCATCGTCGGCGCCGTTGTCCTGCTTCGCAATCGCCAACAGCGGGCAAAGCTGTCATACGGTATCCCTCTCATTGCCCTGAGATTTCCGTCCCCATTGCATTCGATTTTCTCCATCTCTTACTGCGACATGTTGTAACGGCGATTCGCAAGCTCAAGTTTTGCTAGTGCTTAGCTCGGATCATTTCGACCGACATTGCTTTTTGCGCAGACGCAGAGTTGCAAAGAGGCTGGGGACGTCCACACCCTTCTCTGCTGTTTTCACTCCCAGAACGAACAGCGATGGCGCAATCGAATACAGCCGGCACGCGGCCGGCCGCGAATCATGCTGCTCCCGCTCAACCGCCGTCCAAATCGCAGACGGCGACACCGAAGCTGAACAACGAGATGGAAATGGGCACCCTCCCGGGCGATGCCGCGCAGAACGACATCATGCAGATGGCGAGGATAGGTGACATCGGCGGCATGGAGAAGCTATTCGAGGCGGGCGAGTTCGATGCGACATACACAGATGAAGAGGGCATCACGCCTTTACACGTGGGTTGTCTCTTGAATTGCAAGGCCAGGCTGGGGCTGGAAGCTGACAAGTCGCCTTTCTGCAGTGGGCCGCCATTAACAACCAGTATGCAATGTGCCAATTTCTGATCAAGAACGGCGCCGAGATCAACAAGAAGGGAGGTGAGAGCGTCGCGACACCGCTACAATGGGCCGCTCAACGATGCCACTACTACACCGTCCACCTGCTCCTCCAACACGGCGCGGACCCGCTCATCACCGACGCTCAGGGCTACAACACACTGCACATTAGCACGTTCAACGGCAACGTTCTGCTGATCGTGCTCTTGCTGCACCAGGGCATCCCCGTTGACGTCGAAGACCAATATGGGCACACCGGTCTGATGTGGTCCGCATACAAGGGGTTTCCCAACTGCGTGGACGTCTTCCTGCGGTGGGGAGCCAGTGTCCATGCCAAGGATGAGCAAGGGTTCACGGCACTGCATTGGGCCCTGGTCAAGGGCAGCCCGGGATGCATCCAGAAGCTCATTGAGTACGGCGCGGACCGGTTCGCCAAGACAACGACAGGAAAGACACCCGCGCTCACGGCGCAGGAGCTCAACACAGTGGGTGCGTGGCACAAGGCGCTAGCAGAGTGCGGGTATGACGAGGACGGCAATGCGATAATTCCGAGTTGGCCGGGCGCGCGATACCTATTGCAGGACAGGCGGGCGTTCATGACCAAGTTTCTGTTTCTGTGGCCATTCCTTTTGGTCTGGGCAATGCTGGTCGTTATGGCGGGCATGCCTGTCTACGCCGGCGTGCCCATGGGCATTGCAGCTGCTTACTCTGTCCACTGGGTTGCCAAGCAGATGATTGGCTATGCACCGCCCGACATGAGGCAATTCCAGAGAACGCCCTGGATGGCTGGTATCTTTGCTGGGTCTCTGTGCCTGGTTGCGCTCAACTGGATGTTTGCACTCTTCCCGTCCACAGCAATGAACGCAGGTATGTTGAGGACGTGTCTTCGATCGGTGCGAGTGCATGCTGACTGGAATCTAGCCCCAACGCACACCCACTGGCTTATCAACCTCGTGTTCCTGGTAACCGCCAGCTTGACGGGCTGGTTCTACGTCCGATGCATGGTTGACGATCCGGGCTTCGTCCCGAAGATGAATGGCATCGCTGAGCAAAAGGCCGTCATTGACGAATTGATCAGCCTCTGGAAGTTTGACGAGTCCAATTTCTGTGTTACGTGCATGATTCGGACGCCTCTCCGAAGCAAGCACTGCCGGAGGTGCCAGCGCTGTGTAGCCAAGCATGATCAGTGAGTACAGAGCCCCTCTGCATGTTGCACAGCATGACTGACGCTTTTTGACAGTCACTGCCCGTGGGTCTACAACTGCATTGGCATCAACAACCACCGCCACTTTTTCCTCTACCTCATCAACCTCACTTGTGGAATCATTACCTTTGACTGGCTTACCTACTACTGTAAGCAACCCCAATACAAACACTTTGCTTGCAACCCAGTCGTGCTAACATTCGTGCAGACCTAACTGCCGCTTCGGCCGGCGCCTCTGACCAATGCAACGTCCTCTCTCCCAGCCTCTGCCGCATCGTAAACACCGATGCCTACAGCTTGTTGCTTGCCGTCTGGGCGACGCTGCAGCTGACGTGGGTGACTATGCTCATCTTCGTGCAGTTTGTGCAAGTCTCGCGGGCAATGACGACTTACGAAAACATGTTTGGTATCAATCACCACTCGGCGTCTACCCTGGCAAGTGCGTTTACATCAACCGGTGCGCCTCTTGCATCAGGTATTCCGCCCTCAGGCTCTGCCGCCCAACCGGATGCTGCCGCTGGTGGCCATGGACACGGACATGGTAGACACGGACACAAGCACGGAGGCGTGCTCAAGCAGTGGGCCAAGCTGCTCGGCGTCGACGCGTTTATCGAGACTGCCACGGGCCGTGGCGCCGTAACGGGCACCAACAATAGCAAGCGGCGCAAGAAGAACCCCTACAGCCAGGGCTGTCTTACGAATTGTAAGGACTTTTGGTGCGATCCAGCCCCGCTGTTTGGCCGTCGCGAGACGGGTGCTGCTGTTATCGGTGGCCAGCCCATCAATTACACGGAGATATATGAGTCTTCGAGCATGATGGATGCCAGCAGGGGGAGGAGGGTTGGCGGGTATGAACCTGTTGCTGCTGAGGAGGTTTAACCCTCTTCCTCTGTCTGCAAATCTGCGTTTGTGTGCGGTGGCTATTATTTGCATGTATAATGCACATCAGTAGAAGAGGACGAGGGAATGAGGATGATTGTTACGATACGACCACCACTGGGCCGGAATGGGGGGCGGTTACCTTACGATCGTGGGCAAATTCCATTATTCCGTAGAGTATATATATATCTAAGCGTTACTAAATAGGGGTAGTCTCTGGATCATAGACTAAGATTCTGAGGGGGTGTGTGTGTTGTTGCGTGGCATGCTGTTAGAAGTCACGGCTTAAATTGCACACGTAGTAATTGAGGTTAACTTGTGTTATTCTTAATTAACTGTTTAGCAGGCTGTTTCTAGCCGTTTAATAAGCTATATAAACAGGTTTAAAATAAAGAAGCACGTAGCGGATTATCCTTTTCCCGCATTATGGAGCAGTGTAGTCTTAGGATCTTAGACCTCATGTGGCGCGGGAATTCAGAATGTACCCTTTGAACCCCACCCTTCCCGCACCCTTAACTAACTAATTAAAGGCCATTCTGAATTCCCGCGACATGAGGTCTGAGGTAGTCTCTGGATTACAGACTAAGATTCTGAGGGTGTGTCTGTGTTGTTACGTGCACTGCGTGCACTGCGTGCACGTGCGTGTGCGCTGCGCGCACCGCCATGTGGCTGCGATGTGGCGGAGCGCTTAGGACTTGGCCAGTGCCTATGTACTGTAGGGACGCTAAAAATTTCCCTCAGAATTTAGTCTGTGGCAGGTTGGTCGTTTTTCGCGACGTACGCAATAAAAATCGCTATATTGACCTTAAATACTTTACGATATCTGTACTAATTAACATTATTATAACCTTCTAATATTTATCTGAGTTTTAAAAATGATCTAGCTTTATTATCCTTTTTTCAGAATTTAAATATCGGTCTTTTTCATTAAGTTTTAAACTTATAAGGGCTGTTAATATATGTAATAAACTACTTATTTTAAAGAATCACTTATAGCTATTTTATAACTAACGCTTATTATAAGATTAAATTTTATAGGGAGTATAGCCTCAGAGAGGGCTTTTTCAGACAGTTATCGGCTAGTAAATAGGATATATATTTAATAAGTTATAAATAAAAGGAGGTGAATATACTTCTTTACTTTACTTTTTCTCGGCCATCTTATAAGTAACTAGTAAAATATATATATAGTATAAAGCCTTAAAAAAGGCCATTTTAAGCATACCTATATATACTAAGCTTAGGCAGTGGTTATGATAATATACGTATAAGTAAGTAAGTATAGTAAGTAAGGTAACTTCTTTACTCCGCATTTTCTCACGTACTATACTAGCCACCAATATATAACTACTATAGTAAAAAGCCCTGAATTAAGGCTTTGTAGCCATATAAGTGCATCCTGGGCCTAGGCAATGGTTATGGTGCTGCACGTATAAGTAAGTAGATGTAGTAAGTAAGGGTACTTCTTTATACCGCTTTTTCTCAGCCATCTTACAAGCTACTAATACGTAGATAATATCGCTGGAATCATTAGAAAAGGCGATTCCAACTATATTACTATATATATAGTGTATTATGACTATATAAGTATAAAAAGGTATAAAGGTGTTAAATATATTAAGTTACATTTTTCTATGTAACGCTTACTTTATACCGCATGTCTCACTTACCTTACAGTATAGTACCACTCTAATACTTACCATATACCTTGCTTACCCGGTACATTGCTTACCCTGTAGCGTATATACTGCATAAGATAAAATATTTATAAAAATCTATAAAAATTTATAACTCAATATCTAACTAGTCTACTACGGTAAGAACTATACCTTTCAGCTAGTAATAACCTATATTATTATATAAAGTATAGTTATACTGTGGGGCTGATTACGTAAGCATAACGTCAGCTAAGACTTCTAGAAGTTTATAGAAAAATTTATGCATTGCTAGTACATTTTTACACCTTTTCATACGTTATAACTCACTACATAAAATCCATAAGAATTTTTAGTAGTTAAGAGTTAATTTATAAGTAGTTTGCCACATCGAATATTCTAGAATACTATACCTATAGGTATAAAAAGGCCTACATTCTTCTATTATTACGTAGTATAGTAAACTTAATATAACACTCTCTCCCCCTCTTTAATGCTCACCTACTTATCATTGTGCCCATTGTTATCTACCATTATTACTCTATTCTACTTACCTTATAGCCTTTCTACTTACCCCTTACTTTAACGTTAAGAGCCTCTTTTACTTTCACTTATTATATATCTCCGACCTTCCCATAACTAATAAGCTTTTAACTAACATATAAATTAGTATAATATTATCGTAAAAAGGTAAATAGTACGTAAGGTTCGAAGCTAAAAATGCTTAAAGTACCTTAAACCTCATGTTATAGGAATTTAGAATGGCCTTTAATTAGTTGGTTAAGGTGTGGGAAGGTGTGGGGTTAAATGGGTATAAAGGATATATTCTGAATTCCCGCGCCACATAAGGTTTAAGATCCTAAGACTAGTCTAAGGTACTTTAGGCGTTTTCAGCTATTAGCCTTATATACTATTTATCTTTTTACCTTAATATTATACTAATTGGTATAATATAGTATATATATAGTAGTATAGTTAGAATCACCTTTTTTTAGCAATTCCAACTATATTATCCACCTATTAATGGCTTATAAGATAGCTGAGAAAAAGTGGTATAAAGAAGTTCCCTTACTTACTACACTCACCTACTTATATATATATTACCACAACTATTACCTAAGCCTAAGACGCACTTCTATGGCTGAAAAGGCCTACTTTAAGGCTTTATATTGTAGTAATTATATATTAGTGGCTAGTATAGTAGGTGAGAAAAGGCTGTGTAAAGAAGTACCCTTACTTATTACACCCACCTACTTACACATATATTATTATAACTATTACCTAGGCTCCGGATGTACTTATAAAGCTGAAAAGCCTTACTTTAAGGCTTTATACTATATATATATTTTACTAGTTACTTATAAGATAGCCGATAAAAAGCAGAGTAAACAAGTATATTTACCCCCTTTTATTTATAACTTATTAACTATATATCCTATTTATTAGCTGATAACTATTTGAAAAAGCTCTTTTTAAGGCTATACTCCTTAAAAAATTTAATCTTATTATAAGTGTTAGTTATAAAATGGTTATAAGTGATTCTTTAAAATAGGTAGTTAATAGTGGATAAAAATAGCTCTTATAAGTTTAAAACTTAATGAAAAAGAACGATATTTAAATTTTAAAAAAAGAATAATAAAGTTAGATTATTTTTAAAACTTAGATAAATATTAAAAGGCTATAATAATGCTAGTTAGTGTAGATATTATAAGGTATTTAAGGCTAATATAGCGATTTTATTACGTGAGTGGCTAAAAATGACTAACCTGCTATAGACTTAATTTTTAGGGAAATCTTTAAGGACTTATAGGTATATAAGCACTGGCTAAGTCGCGAGTGTTACGCTACATCAGGGCAGTGCGCGTAGCATATACGCATATGCACGTAATATACGTAGTGTACGCACGTAACAATATAGATACATTCCCTTAAAAATTAAGTTTATAATCTAAAGATTAAAGCAGTATTTTTATTTAAATTAATTAGCTTCCTTAACATTCTTTATATTTTAAAAGCACTTTATTTTATAAGTTATAAGCTTAATAAGCTTATTTCTTAAGCACTTATTCCTTTACTTCTAGCTTATTATATAATATCCTTTCTTAAGATACTTCCACTTATATATTTAATATACTCTTTTAAGTAAGCTTAAAAAGCATGCTTAAACTTAACGCTATTTTAATTCTTATATATAACTATTATATCTTCTTAAAGCTCTCCTTTTTATTATTAAATAATCCTTTCCTTAATATTCTTTAAGTTTATTTACTATAAGCGCAATAATATTTAAGGAGATTAAAGCTTTAAGCTAACGTACTATATTTATAAAATGTTAAGTTAAAAAAAGAAGGAAGAATATTTATAAAGGTAAGAGAGTTACTATAGTTAATATAACTATAGTATGCTTAAGCTAAGTATAAAAACTAGGCTTAACGCATATAAAGTTAGTTCGTTATAGCTAAAAGCAGGCTGTATAAACTACGCACGTTAATACCATAACATTACCCCCCTTTAAAAAGAAAGACTCGCCCTAAGTCTTTAAAAATAATAAAGAAAAAAAAAGTAATGCTTATAAAGGGGTTTGAACGCGAATATCTTTTAAGTAAAAGAGGTATACCCTTAAGGATTAATGCGATCCATATGTGTAAGCTTTTAGGTCCTTAATTTAACTGCCCGTTACGTTATTTATACTGAATTAAGGGAGTGTAAATAACTTTAAAGTATGTAAACTAATTACACTTCATGTACCCAGTTAATGAATATATTAGTTTTACCTGCGTATAAGTCGTCCTATAGTAAGATGAACTCTATATATAAGCTTATAAATTCTGATTTCAATAAAATTAAAATAAGTAGATAAAGAAGCTTATGGTTTAATTAAATGGCGAGCAATGAAGAAGTGTAAATATGAGTAAGAATAATTAAGATTATAAGTGCTAAATGCTAATATTTAATAATTAATAAGATGGAATTTAAGATCACTAGCCTTCTTAATTAAATATAAGCGTGAAAGTCCTTACTTATAATTATTTAGCTAGTAAATATAGTGTAAAAAGCTAAGGTAAAAGGTAGAAAAAAAATAAAAAAAAGGGGGTAAGAAAACCTTAGTCTTTAAGTTAATATATACTTACGATTCATTAATAATTAACGTATATAAACGTTATTAAGTAAGGTTAATATGGTATTATTTCGCGCACCTTTTTACGTTACTCAGCCTTATTTTTATATATAGAAATTATATTATAACGTCTCGAACTTATTATAATAAATTATAATATTAAGTTTAATAAAAGATATAAAACTTAAATTTAACATAATATTTACCTTTAAACTTTAAGAAGAATGTATTATAATCTTATATTAACGTTTTAATAAGCTTAATAAGATTTTTAACGCAGTAATAATTAACGTTATAGTTCAGTCTTTTAAATAAAAATCTTATATATAGCTAATTATATAATATATTATTAGTATTTAATTAAAATAGCTTTTTTAATCTTCTTTATAATTATAAAAATCGATCGTTAGTCTTTTTCTTACTCTTTTACGTAACTCCTTAAGGTAATGCTTTATTTAACGCTTTATTTTCTTTTATACGTAAACATTATATTTTACTATTATAATGCCTTTAATTCACACCTTTTAAGAACTATTAATAAGGTATTTAAAAGCTTTTAAACTTAAGTAATTAAAACAAAGGTATTATTTAAACGTACTTACTTTTATAAGGCTTCTTTTAATTTATATATTAAATTAGTTCTTATATATATAAAAGATTACTTTATTAATGTTTTTTAAAATGTACTTTATTATGAATTAACTGTATTATTTAATTAAAGCATATAAAGTTAACCTATTTAATCATTTTAAAAGCATGAGATTTAATTTATTATCTTAATAAAACCCTCTTTTACGTAGTTTTCATAAGGAAACTAAGTTCTAAGTAACTTTTTAATAATACGTTACATTATATAAGCATAAAAGTCTTTCCTTTCTAGTTAATATTTAAACCTTAATATCTACTTTATTATATCTTTAAATTAATATTTAATAATATCTTACTTAAATATAATTACTTAACGTTACTTACTTAAACTTTAAGAAGTGGCTTATTTAGTTAAAATATTAAGGGTGGATTTAAAGTTAAGTATTACTAAATATATAAAAGGGTAAGATTAAATTATAAACATCACTCCTTATATAATTATAAAGCTTATTTTCTTCTTTATTATCTTTTTAAGTAGTTAAGAGTGCTTTAAAGAATGCTCCTTTTACTTTAAATCATTAATTAAGCTTATAAAATCCTTTTTCTTTATCTTTTTCTATTTCCTTAACTCCGTAATTTCTTTCTTTAACTTTTTATCCTCCTTAAGGCTTTATTTACCTTTTTTCATACCCTTTTTAAGGGTTTAAACTAGTTTAAAGCTAGCTTAAAGAATGTATAGTAACACCTTTTTAATGAGTGGTTTAGTAACTTATACGTATTATACTTAAGCTTATCTTTAAAATTCTTATTAGAAGTATAGCTCATAGCACATTAAATGGAAGTTCTTATTTGGTACTGCAATCTTAGTATTCTTCTTCTTAATCAATTTACTGCTTCTGGACTATAATTGAGAGGCTATAAATACTACTTTCTTTAAGGAACTCCGTAGAACCTAATCAAACCATGATGTGACCATTACGTAGAATGTGGCAAGTCGTCCCATACTGTGGACTACTCCGTAAGCTATGCTTAATTAGCCTTGGTTCAATGGAGCGCTTCTCCGAATCATAGTCACGTGCTTTAACACGTAATCCCTGCTTACACTTTCCATGCGCTCCATCCAATACACCCCCTTAAGGACGCTTATAAGGCGTGCCTAACCTGCTTATAGATGAGACTATTCCCAGTTATCTCCTTTATCAAACCTTTCCTCCATTAAGTCCTCGATATCTTCCTTCCTTCTTTCAACAAGCAGCTCTCGTATGTCCTGCAGATTCATTTAATTAATGAAGCTCTCCTAATTTCCTTTTAAGAGCGCCTTAGTTAAGCTGTCCGCCATTAACTCTACGCTCTTAGTGTAACAGACTGTGATCTTTTCGTTCTGCACCTCTTACTGAAGCTAATGGTTATGAATATTAACGTGCCGTAAGCTAGTTTTAAGGGTAGCGATCTCTATAGTCACTAAGCGGATCGTCTGCGTGTTGTCACATTCGATCTTAATGTGGTTATCATCTAAACTAATACTTAATTCTTTAAGCAGCCTGCTTATAAACAGCGCTTCCTTAGCTGCTTATAATAATGCTAAGAGTTCTGCTTTTATTATTAACGTTATAACCGTCTCTTACTTATTAGCTCTCCACTTAATTATTCTATTAAACAACTTTATAACGTAAGCTTAAGAGCTCTTACGATCGGTCTTATTGTTAGTAAAGGATGCATTACTAACGACTCGGAAATCATTATCTCCTCCATATTAAAGTGCTAAATAGCTGGTTTCCTTTAAGTATAAGAGTACCTTATCGGCCACCGCATAGTGTTAAGGTCCTAGGTTTATAGTATAACGCGCTAGCCGTGAGATGGCAAAGGCTACGTTGAGCCTTATGATCACCGCTGCGTATAATAATGAACCTACCTTCCTTAAGTAGTTCATAATGTCAGCTTTAGTGGCAAGGCCTTCGAATGGAAGGAGCTCGTCTTTCGCTATAAGGGTGCTTATAAGGTTGCTTACTGTTTATTTCATTTACGCTAAATTAGTGATCTTATTAATATATAAAGATTAAGAGAGCTAAATAAGCTTCTTATTCTTATCTTTAAGCACTTTAATGCTTAAGAACCATTAAAGTTCATTACCTTCAGTTAGTTTATATCTCTTTTTTAATAATTTAAAAGTAATTACCCTGTCCTTTTCTTTAAATGCTAAAGTAATATTATTAACGTAAAAGAATAAGATTACTCTATTCTTTATAAAGTAATAAGGCTTATAAGGAACTGCTTCGAAGTTAAGTGTGCGTAAGGTTTAAGTGAGAGATCTTTATTAAAGTAATGGTGATTATCGAAGCTTATAAAGAGCCTTTCGGAGCTAAAGAATAGTACCGGCTTTTTAATAGCTTAAAGGCATCCTTATAAAGATATCTTTATCGAGTTCTGCGTTAATAAAGGCGTTAACTACATTATACTATAGTAGCTTTAAGTTGAAGCGCGCTGTAATGGCGATTAGGGTTCGAAAGGATCTCTTAATGAGGGTTACTAGCATAACTGCTTATATAAAGATTAAAAAGCTATTAATTACCTCGAATAACTAGCCTCGCCTTCGCCTTCTTATACTTACCATGCTTATTAAATTTATATACGTACACCTACTTACAGTTAAGGATCTTATGGCCTTTTACCCTTAGATCTCGTGAACTGATTTCCACTTAAGACTTTATTTCCTTATAGCTTCGTAAGTATACTTCTTCTGCTTCTTTAAACAAAGCACCTATTAAGTGATTCTCGAGTTCCTTATGGATTTTAGGAGCTGGCTTAAGATTATTCTTATAGACTGCGTGAGGATTTTTCTTTAGTAGTCTCTTTATTTAAGTTGTTATAAGGCACTTCTTTCTTCTTTCTAAGGTTTTCATCACACTCGCTCTCGTACCTACGTAAAAAGCACCTTACTAATAATTTAAGTAATGGATCTTAAGAGTAACTAAATAAAGCTCTTCTTTAATGCCTTTAACGTTTTCTTTTAAGGGTCCTTACTGCCTTTCATTTAACAGTTCCTTAACGCTTATAACTATACCTGATCTAATTAAAAGATTATCTTCCGTAAAAATAGGTAAATCATCCTTAAGCTCTTCGCTCATTAAGTCTACCTGCCTTAATTAGTCCATTACTCTTAGCGTTACATTAAGGCATCCCTTAAGCTTTTACCTTAATTAAAGCAGCTTCCTTAATGGTCTAATTATAGCTATAAGCATTATAGCTGGTGGTAAAGTTAATGGAGTTAAAAAGGGTTTAAACCTTACTTTTATATAAAGCTTATTACTCTGTTCTTTAACGCTTTAATTAACCACTTCTTATAGTTTAACATCTTAGTAGTTATAACCTTTTAGTGGCTTAACCTTTAACTCTCCTTCTTTAAGATCTTTTAAATCTTAAACTTCTTAATACTTTTCCTACATAGGTTAAACTTACTCTTCTTAATCTTTAAGAATGGAGCACTTTTAAAGTATGCTCGTAAGGACTTTTAAATTAACTTAACGAATATTATCTTTTAAGCTTTTTAAATTGCCGTTAAAGGTTTTGCTTTTATTAAATATTATATCTCTTATAATAATAACTTTACTTATCTTCGGATTTTAAATCTTATAAACGTTTATAAAGTTATAGCTAATTAAGAAACCGATCCACGCTTTAAGATTTATCTTCTTAACCTAGTTCTCTTTCTTTATTACTTCCGTAATCATTATAAACGCTTTATAGCTAAAGGTCTTAAGGTGGGTTTAATCCGGCTTACGCTGCTCCCCATCCTTTAAGTGGAAGCATTCGAACGGCGTCTTCTAATTAATTCTGTAACGAGAAGTGCAGTTTAATAGGTATACTACCATTTTTACAATCTTCCTTTATAGCTCCTTTAAAAGCCTTAAGCCTATTCTCATTAAGCGCACCTTATCCTTCACTACACCCCTTAAGCGTTCAGCTCCATTATTTAACGCTTATATATAAGGAGGTAAAGGCTTAAGTTTAACGCTTTAAAGCTTAATAAACTGCCTGACTTATAGTTTAATAGTAATAATTTCATTATTACACTTAATAACCTTAACTTTAATCCTATATTAATGCTTTAATGCTTTAAAGAGCACTTATAGCACTATGATAATAGCTTTTAAAGTTCTATCCTATAGGTAAAAGTCTTAATAGTAATTAGTCTTCCAGTAGTTAACTAACATTAAGCTATTATAACCTTATTTATCTTCTAGCTAGTTATAAAAATCTATCGCCATTCGCTCTCTTACGGCCTCGCGTAGCTCTTTAAGCTAATGTTATATTTAGCGCTTTATTTTCTTAAAGGTGCATGCGTCGCATTTAAAGGTGCGAGGGCCCTTAAGGCGCACTCCTTAAGAACAGTTAACTAAGTACTTAAGTGCTTCTAAGCTTAAGTGGCTAAGGCGAAGGTGCTACGTAACTGCCTCGGCCCTGCTTAACAGTCTTTTAGTTTAAGTATTAAATTTATTTCTGCGCGCGAAGAAGGCTGCTTTGTTACAGTCCTTTAAGATATATTTAATAACGAACTAATCGTATTTTTTAGTTAAAATGCATATAATTAATTTATCTAACCTTCGAAGGAGCGTTAAATTTAACTTATTATCCTAATAAAAACCTCTTTAACGCAGTTATCTTAAAGAAATTAGGTTGCACGCAATTTCCTTATAATAAGCCACGTCGTATAGGCGCAGCATTCTGGTGCCGCTATTAACTTTAACCTGTATATCGACTTCTCCGTAGCCCAGGATCGGAATCTAACGATCTCCCGCCTATATGCAGTCGCTTAGCGCAGCTCTCCTTACGTTAAGAAAACGGCTCATTTAGTTGAAGATGTGGAGGGTGGAACCAGAGTTAAGGATAGCCGAATATATCAGGGGATAGTTGTGCGCTCCCCTCATTACAAAGGTCGCTTAGATCTCTGCTATCCTCCTTAGCAGTTAACACTGCTCTTTCTCAGGCTTTGAAGCCTTTAAATCATCCTCTTCCTTTAGCTTCTTTGCTTTCTTGTTGTTTCTGAGCGTCTTAACTTCCTTTCTGAGTTCCTTATCTTTCTTAAGAGCCGAATCTGCGACCTTTTGTATATCGTTGTTGATTTTGAACCAGGAAGGCTTAAGGTCTGGAAATACGTAGTAGCATCTTGTAAGAGGGTGGCTTTTCTACTTGCATGCACGGCACCCTAATCTGTCGCCATTCGAGTACTTCCTCTTGCCTCTTCCTCCTGTTAACTGTTTTGTTAACTGTCGAGTCTCTTTCTCATCCTTACTCGCCTGATCTCCCGAGAATGTAGGACTGAACGAGCCTCCTTTATCGATTTTATCGATCTTTCTTCGTGAGCCAGATGTATGGCTTTTAACTTCTTTCGTGAAATCGTTACTAAGCTTTCGATAGGTGAGTTAGTTGTTTTCGATCTTGGTATCGTGAACTAAGCGATATGACTGGCACCATATCTCCCACCCACTTCCTCTAACTGCTTCTACAAAGTTATTAAACCAGTGTTATGAATGCTGCACGTTAAGGACCATCTTCTCCTGAGCTAGGCTAATTGCCTGTTCCTAAGCCGTGATCCAATGAAGCATGTCTCTTAGCGTTTTGTTGAAAGACTTGATAGCCGCCTTATACTTATCTCTTGCTTCCTTCGCGGCTACTGCTTCCGTTACTCCCACTTGCTCCTTCAGTCTTACGTACTAAATATCAATCGTTGCTGATGCTTTGCACGCAATTCTGAATAAATGAGAGCTGACAGTTAAAGTGACCCAATCCTTAAGCGTCTGAATGTCTTTGACTTCGTTCTTATAGTCACGATCGTCCTTACAGTATATATTCCAGGCGATGTTAAATGACGCTCGACCAGATGTGGTAAGCTCGTTGACGTTCCTGGCTGGAGTACCACTCAGGTCGACTTCTTCCATCGTAGTAAAACTACCTTCAGACGAACCGCTTGAAGCGCGGGAGTGACTGTTAACGACAATCCTTTTCTTCTCGAAGTTGGCTGTATCGGGACGCTCAGGGGCTACCAAAAATGGCTTCTTTGGCAAGGCGTCTGGGTCGATCTTGGCCCATAGGCCTGCAGCGTTCGCCTTGGATTCGAATTGAGCATTCCACTCTTCCCATTGGTCTGAGCTCTTAAGGATGATCTTTGTGTCGTTGGCGGTAGCCATGTTGTTGCTTTGGGTTCTGGATTCTGGATTCTGGATTCTGAATGAAGTAACAGAAGTACTTTAAGATGCGCTTGTAAGCGATGAACAATAGTATGTTATAACGCAGTTGGAAGTCATCTGCGAGCCGGGCTCATAACTGTTGGAAGTATGGCTCACAGCACATCAAATGGAAGTTCTTATTTGGTACTGCAATCTTGGTATTCTTCTTCTTGATCAATCTACTGCTTCTGGACTACAATTGGGAGGCTACAAATACTGCTTTCTTTGGGGAACTCCGTAGAACCCAATCGAACCATGATGTGACCGTTACGTGGAATGCGGCAAGTCGTCCCATACTGCGGACTGCTCCGTAGGCTATGCCCAATTGGCCTTGATTCAATGGAGCGCTCCTCCGAACCATGGTCACGTGCTTTAACACGTGATCCCTGCTTGCACTTTCCATGCGCTCCATCCAACACTTCTTACCCGTTAAATGCTTCTTTTTATTACTTCTTTTCTTTTTATAATCTTCTCCCTCGCTTTTATCATCTTATCGTTAATAATTATAAAAGGAGCCTTTTTAAACTTTAAGTTTAAACTTATTATTTATAATAAATAATTATTTATTAACTATATTAATAAGTTTACGGTAATTAAAAGTACTTCTTTTGATCTTTACGTAATATATTATATTAAAAGCTTAAATTTAATACTTTTACTTTAAGTTTAATCCTTTAATTACTTTTTTAAAGTCGTTAAATTAATCTTCTATATTTTAAACCTTAAGTATAATATTTTACTTTACTTTATAAAGCACTTACTTTTAATTTAAAATTTATTTACTTATATTATAAGGTAGCTTTATAAATGATTTAATTACTTATTAATAGTTACTTTAAGTAAACTTCTTTTCTTTTACTTTTATCCTTCTTACTTAAGTCTTTAAGTTATTATATTATTTTTTAATATTAATTCCGGTAAAATATAAGGTTTTAATAATATATAAACTAATTATTAAGGTAACTTAATTCTTAAAAGCTTTAATCTTATTAGTTTTTTTATTATAATTAGCTTAGTTTTATTTATAAAGTAATAATGTTATTTCATAATTTACTCATCCTTCAGATAAAAGCTTTATAATACTTTATAATTCATTTGATAAGTTAAGTTCCTTCTCCTTTTTATATACTCTTATATATAGTCTCTTAAGCTCAATAAGGAATTCCTATTAATTATAAGTTTTAGGATTAATTTTATTTTATAGTTAAGATACGTTTACTTTAGTTTAAAACTCGTTATTTTATTCCTTTTAATATTTAAAGCTAATAAGGAAGATCTTCTTATTGTTTATTAATATAGTTATTTTAATGTCATTAAATGCTTATAAGTGATAAACTATAGTGTTAACATAAAGGAAGTCATTTACAAGCTAAGCTTATAACTATTAAAAGTTACAGCTTACTTACATATATTTAATTAAAGTTAAAAATAATATGTTACTTATATTTTGTCTTTTAGCTAGCTAATTATTAGTTAACATAGTTTATATAAAAGGGAGCTTTAGAATAGCCATTCGATTAACGAATTATTATTTATCTATATTTATAAGCCTTTAGGCTAATTAGTTAATTAGACTTTTCTAGCTCCTGAGCGCTCCTTATCTCTTACGTTAAGCGCCTATTCTATGACTTCAGTAGCTTCTATAGCTTCCATGGCTTCTTATTGGCTAGATCCACTGCTTCCACGCAGTTAATGGGTCTATTAGAAGTCATGGCTTACTTGTACACATTCAATTGAGGTTAAAAGTAGTGTTTTGCTTGTGTTCTGTCTTCTGGCTGGCTAATTGCTGGCCTGCGCAGTCTATATGGGAGGGAGCTTCGGAACAGCCGTTCTATCAACGGATCATCATTCATCCACATTTGTGGGCCTTCGGGCCAACCAGCCAATTAGACTTCTCTAGCTCCCGGGCGCTCCCTATCTCCTGCGCTGAGCGCCCATTCCATGACTTCAGTGGCTTCCATGGCTTCCATAGCTTCCTGTTGGCCAGATCCACTGCTTCCACGCAGTCAAGGGGTCTTCCTTTCCTGGGCGCCTCACTGCTTACTCCGGTCAATCCAACAGGTCTTCCTTTCCTAGGCGCCTCATTGCTTACTCCGGTTAATCCAATACTTCCTTAGCGTCCTTTGTCTTCCGGAAGCGCTTTAATCCATGCGCTATAGGCTTAATGCGGCCATTCCTTAAGCGCTTATTCCTCTGCTTCCGGCCTGTCACGTGACATCCTTTCTTAGGGCACAGTTCCACTTGTGCATCTAACACGTTCATTGTAGTGTAAAAGTCTGTCGAAGTTGCCGCTCCTGCTGCTGCTACTGCCTAAGGCCATACGGGTCGGTTAATCTGGACTCGGGCAACATTATAGCGACCGGATCGATCCGGGTCCGTGTCTTCTTAACCAGCTCGCATGCTTCTAAAAACAAGTGATTAGATGATGGTGGTTTGTATCCTCCTTCTTTTGTCTCCTTCCCCTCCTCCCCCTTATTGTATTCTCCATCATCCTCTCCGTCCGTCTCGTACTCATTCGGATGCCGGATATGCTTATAAGTCGGCGAATCACTGTCACTGCCTGCGTCAATGTCTGAGTTACTGTCCCAATCACTGTCTGTTTCACCCTCTGCCTGGCTGTGTGCATCATTGTCTGCATCACTTTCTGCATCACTTTCTGCGTCACTGTCTGTATCGTTGTCTGCATTGTCGTCTTCGTCTGTCCTGCCCGGCATGTGCCCCCGTGCCCAATCGGCATACGCCGACACCCACCTGTCTCCGCGCATGCCCAACCAGGATATGTCTCTGTTCCTGGCTTTCCTGCTGACTTTGCTGCTGGCTTCATTATCGCCTTTGTCATTGTCATTGTCATCGTCCTCACCGCCCGCTTGGTTCTTAAGGTGTTCTAGGCCGCCCGACACGTCGTGCAGTCGGTGAACGTCAGAGAGAATACACGCCGCGTCGTAATCGTCCCAGGCGTCAGCTTTCTCGTCGTACATGTCGCCCACCCTCGTCAGGCTATTGAAGATGGGCAGAGGCGGACCCAACGTCATTATCCCGTCATCGAAACCGCCATCCCGTGCCTGCAGTCGTCTACGCGAGGCGATGATCCACACCGGCATGGCGTCTTCGTCTCCTCCTTCATCTCCTCCTCTGCTGGTAATGTCCAGCACGACACAATAGTCTGTCCGCTCGGCCACGGCAGGTTTCTTGGGCCCATCCCTGGCAGTCGTGCTGACGCAAAGGGTTCCGAGCACGACAAACAGTTCGGGTAGCGCCATGGCGGGCTGTGCTGCTACTGCCGCCCGGGATGCTGCCCTGGACGGAACAGTTAAATAAGGACGACTGGGCCTGCCGGTAGGTGGGCTTCTGCGGGTGCCCAGCTGGGCCAGAGGGTAGGCGGTCCTCTCCCAATAGTTTTCCTTGGCGGGATTCCCCAGCAACTTCCTGCAGGTGACACGGCACATGATGTCCTCGCGTGGTTCCATGTAAAGAAAGTATACATCGCCCGAGCCCTCGTCCTCGAACAGAGGAACTCGAGCGTAATTACCCTCTTCCTCTTCCCGCTGCTGGATAACGGCGTTCAGCAGATCGGGGATGTCAGACCGTCGCAGACGGGAGAATATCTGCAGCCAGCTCCGAGCAGAGCCCCGCTTGTGAAGCTCGGCATTGGTGGGCCCTGCTTCGCCGATGTAGTAGAAGTATTCGCAATCTGCCTCCATTGGAAGAAAACTGTTAAGGTACTGTTAGCTTAAAGGCGCCCTGATGAATGTGAACCCCACGTGATTCTGATCACATATGATCAGACTTAACAGGTGTCGTGCAGTACCAAAAGGGAAAACTCTAGTCGGGGAAGCAGGTGAAAAGCCTTCTTCCACACGCGAACATAGAGATGCAGCAACATTCAACTCACAAATTGTCATGGTAACGATGCCAGTTTTCGGTGTACTTCCGGCCAGGGTGATGGCCGCACGTTGACGCCCAGTCATAGCCACGGTATACCCCCATCCAACATGGCTTGCTGCAGAGCCTCTGCCACCAACCAGAGATTTGGAAGTCGTCAACCAAATCCCAATGATCATCATGCCACACATGCTCCTCCCAGTCAAGCTTCTCTTGTTCGGTTTTTCTCTCCTTACGACGGGCCAAACAATGGGCCAAACAACCTTTGCTATATTCCGTCAACACCTTCATGGTATTATTAGTATAGCTAAAATGTAGCTTGCGCGGTTTCTGACGATCGAAAGTGCGAAGGAGGCAGAAATTGGTTAGACTGATGCGATAACGGATAAGGTGCTGATCAGAGTACAGCGCACAGCGCAGGTACTAGTAAAGACTGTTATGAATAGGCGATCGCCGATTGGAGAACTTGTATGCAACACTATGCTTCCAGAAAATCAAGATGCATAAAGCTTAAATAGATTTGCAAGACATCATTAAATGACAAGGCATTTGTTTAGAGGTATCAAGTATCGATGTCTCCCGACCGCGGGGCTGCGGACCATTGTTGGTCGGCTTGTGGCATTTCAAAGGGCCGAACAGACACCTTTGTTTTCTGTAAGGAGTTGCCGGCGTGCTTGTAATCGTACTCGTGACTTTCGACTTCTCGGTGCTGTGCCACCATTAAGCGTACTGTAGGCAAGGAGCCAGACTACGGAACTGATGAGTGCTTACTAAGTGGTGGTAAGATTTACGAGGTATCTGTATGTACAGCCCCAATTGGAACAAGGCCGCCTTCGCAGCTGGCCCGCTCGGTAGCCGATGATAATCAGATCCAGGTGATGGTCCGGGGAGTCTGTGCCGAGGCGCATTGATTAGTGGCATAGGGGCCGTCATCGGGTAATGACGCCTGTGCTATCCTCGAATCAGAGCCATCGCATCAGAACTCTCGACGCTGTAAACGAGGCACGAGGTTCGAGTCGCCATATTGACCGGGACCTGACCACTCGGGATATTTATCCGTGTCCACCCAGTTACGTAAAGCTTAGTGCTGATTAAAGCCTCCTCATGTCACGCAGATGCGGTAGCTGTAGAACCTGTAAGGAGAGCGTTGCGAAAGGTTGAAAAGAGTTCCTTAATTGATACAAAAGAGAGTGAACGAAGGTCTCGATATATATACATGATAAAGGAGAGAGCTTAGTAATGAGTGTAGGCTGCGCCCTAATATGATTCAGGGCGCACATAACTTGACACGTGAGTTGGCATATGTTGCCACACGTGATCCATCGCGATATAACCCCCTAATTGATTAACTGCGTAGTAAATTAACTGTTTCTAACGTTATAGTTAGTTTAATAGCTATCTGAAACTAAGGTAAGAAATAAGGTGAGAAGCGCTTAATAATAGTCTTATATCCCACGTTACCGTTAGAGGGCGTCTAGTCGTACCGTAGGAACCGTCTAATCGTACCGTACGTCTTAAAAATTGGAGTCGGCAGAATAACAAAAATTATTTTCCAAGTATCTTTTTATACCCAGATGGCCTAACTTCCAATGCAGCCGCTAAGGTTAACGCTCTACACATATAGAAATGACTATAAGTCGAAGCGATTCATAACGCAGTAAATAGATAACAGTAGTTAAAGGTGCCGTCATACATCTTATAAGTCTGATAGTTTACTTAGCTGCCGTCTTTTTAAATGCAATCTTCTTAACTTTAACCTCTCCCTTTAAGTTATGGATGGCCGCGAGCTCTTTATATAGCTGTGCTAAGGGAGAAAGGCGTGTGCGTGTTTATATTCGCTCTCCCTCTCCCTTATACGTAGAGGGGATACAGCACGCATAGCATGCATAGTATGCATAGTACGCACAGCATGCACAGCACGCACAGCACTTAGTAACAACTATGTAAGTGGGCTTTTTAGGTATGTATAAAAAGCTACCTCTTCTTTAACTTAATGCATTAGGCGGTGAGAGGAATTTTTAACGGGTTAAGGTTTTATATGAGAGCTTATGGTACGATTAAATGATTTTTATGGTATGATTAAACGCCCTTTACCATTAAATAATAGCCCTCATGCCTTTCTTTATTCTATATAGCTATGTGATTAAGTTTAAGAGCCGCACTAACTCCTTTTAAGCCGTATAATAAAAGTGTAAAGCTCCCTTATAATAAGAGAGTCACCTTAAATAAAGCTTTTTATAATCGTTGTGACTTATTAGGTCTTAGTATATAAGACCCTCTTCGATCCTATCTTTTTTAAGCTTTCCTTTTCCTCTTAATAATAATAACCTTTCTTCTATGCTTATACATGTGGCATCATGTAGAACTACCATTATTTCCCGCCTTATGGCGCTAGTTAAGGCTAAAAAGAAGCGCGCTGAGATTATAGCGAAGAAGAAGCTATAAAACCCCCCTCCCCTCCCTTAAGCAGGAGAATGTTATTAGTGGGAAACCTATTTTTAAGGATGACGATGACGATAACACCGAGCTTAAGGAGCTGCACACCCCCGAGCTTTAAAAGAAGCGTGATGCTGCTACGTTAAAGTAAGTTTTTACAGCTTTTATCCTTATGATTAAAGCTTATTATTAATGGTTTCTTATAGTTCGAAGAAAAAGAAGGCACTTAAGAAGGGCGTTTAACGTTAAGATTTATATCTCAGTTATTTAAAGAGTATCTTGATAAGTAAGGGGTTTAACATTTATAATAACGTAAAAAATAGCGCGTGGTATTATTATTACGTATCCTACTCTTATTCATGTAAGCTTATGTAAGTTTTTTCTTTCAGTTTTCTCTTTAAGTCTTCTCTTTAGCCTCTTATTTTTAATGGTTTAACCTTAGTTTATTTTAAATAAAAGATTATTTCGAGCGTTACCTAGGAGCTTATTACCATAATTTAAAAGGAGGTAAAGGATTTTAATTTATTTAGCTTTTAATAAGCTATTTATATCTTACTTTGATAAGAAGAGGAGAGGCTAAACGCGCTTAAGGCTAAGGGTAAGGGTAAAAGTAAAGGTAAGGTAGTTATTATAAAGGAGGATGAAGAGAATGAGGACTTAAAGGAGGAGGGCGTTAATAATAAGCATTAAGAATGCTTTTTAGCTACTTACAACGAGATTTAAGACTGTTTAATAGGATAATATAATAGGAATTATTAAGATGTAGCACGAGGGTAAACGTAGTGGTAAACTATATTTATAAAAGTTTAAGCTAAAGAGGAAAAAGAGAAGGAAAAAGGAAAAAGGAAAAAGTGTTAAAAGTTATGGCTTACTTACACACGTTTAATTAAGGTTAAAAGTAGTATATTGCTTGTATTCTATCTTTTAACAGGCTAATTACTATTTTACGTAGTTTATATAAGAGGGAGCTTCAGAGTAGCCATTTTATTAATGAATTATTATTTATCTATATTTATAAGCCTTTAAGCTAATCAGTTAATTAAACTTTTTTAGCTCCTAGGCGCTCCTTATCTCTTACATTAAGCGCTTATTCCATAACTTTAATGGCTTTTATAGCTTTCATAGCTTCTTATTAGCTAGATCCATTACTTTTACGTAGTTAATAAGTCTTCCTTTCTTAAGCGCCTTATTACTTACTCCGGTTAATTTAATATACCCCTTTAAGTAAGCTTATAAGGCGCGGTTAAACTAAATATATAAGGCTACTCTTAATCTTCATAATCTTCATTAATTATGATATCTTTTACTTTATTAAAGGCTTTTTTCCATCGCTCGGTAATCCTTTCTTTAATATCTTTTAAGTTTATCTGCTTTAAAAAGCTTTCTTATACTCCCTTTAATAATGCTTTAATTATTTTATCTGCTATTATCTCGGTGCTTTTAATGTAATAAACTATAATGTTTTCTCTTTAAACTTTTTAACGTAACTAATAGTTATAAATATTTATATGTTAAAGGTTAGGTTTTAAAAGTAATAATCTTTACGTATATTAACTTAATAATTTATACGTTATTATACTTTATTTATATACGTACGTTAATTTCGACTCTTAATTCCTTAAATAATTTGCTTATAAAGAGAGCTTCCTTCGCGGTTTATAATAAAGCTAATAATTTAGCCTTTATTATTAACGTTATAACTATATCTTATTTATTAACTCTTTATTTAATTATCCTTTTAAATAGCTTTATTATATAAGCTTAAAAGCTCTTTCGATGGACTATGTTATTAGTAAATAAAGCATTATTAACGAGTTAAAAATTATTTTCTCCATTATATTAAACCATTAAATACCGCATTTCTTATAAGTATAAAAGCACCTTATTTATGGCGACTTAATATTCGGGTTCAAAATTAATTACGTAATGTAATGTTGAATTGACCGGAGTAAGTAATGAGGTGCCCAGGAAAGGAAGACCCCTTAACTGCGTGAAAGAAGTAGATCTGGCCAACAGGAAGCTATGGAAGCCATGGAAGTCATAAAAGCCACTGAAGTCATGGAATGGGCGCTTAGCGCAGGAGATAAGGAGCGTCTGGGAGCTAGAGAAGTCTAATTAGCCGGTTAGCCCGAAGACCCATAAATGTAAATGAATAATGATCCGTTAATAGAATCGCTGTTCTAAAGCTCCCTCCCATATAGACTGCGCAGGCTAGCAATTAGCCAGTTAGAAGACAGAATACAAGTAAGATACTATTTTTAACCTTAATTGAATGTATGTAAGTAAGCTGTGACTTCTAATACGTATTAACCTTAAAACCGCAAAGGTAATGTCAAGCTATATAATTACCATTACGTATAATAAGGAACCTACTTTTTATAAGTACGTAATAATATTAGTTTTATTAATTAAGCTTTTAAAAGGGAGGAGCTTTTCTTTAACTATTAAGGTGCTTATTACTTACGTTATTTACGTTAAATTAATGATCTTTTTAATATAAGATAATTAAGATAATTAAATAAGCTTCTTTTCTTTATCTTTAAGCACGTTAATACTTAAGAATCATTATAATTCTTTTCCTTTAATAAGCTTATAACTTTACTTTAATTATTTAATTAAGGAGAGAGCTTTTACTCGGTCTTTTTTATAAAACATTAAGGTTATATCGTTAACGTAAAAGAAAAGAAGCACTTTATCTTTAATAAAGTAATAAGGTTTATATAAGATCGATAAGAAACCGAGTTTATGTAAGGTTTAAGTAAGTGATTATTATTAAAGTAATAATAAACGCCGTAAACTATATAATACCTTTTTAAGTTTAAGTATTATTTTAGCCTTTTAATAACCGACAGGTATCTTTATAAATACTTTTCATTGAGTTTTACGTTTACGAAAGCATTAATTTTTAAATTAAAACTCTCTTTTACTGAAAACCCCCCTGCATAATGAGGTAATGAGCAGAGTCCCTTTAATAATTAATAAGTAAATATACTTTTAAAATAAGTTAAATTAAAAGCTTTATCATCGGTTATTAAATAATTTAAAAAGCTTTTAATATATTTAAGACTTTACGAAAATAACTAGCTTTTATATATTAAGGTCGAAAAATGATAATAATATTAAGCTTGCATTATTAAAATATAAATATTAGTAAAATTCTTCTTATATTATTTATCTTATTAAAGTTCGATATAAGTCTATTTTATAACTATATAGCTTATAAATAAAAATACCGCTATAACCATTAAAAAATAAAAATATAATAAAAAGAAAAGAAAGGTAAATATAATGTTTAAGTAAAAACCCTTTATATTTTTAAGGATTAAAGAAGTGTAAATATTAACATATAAATATAATAGCTTTAAAATAATTAAAATATTAAGTACTATATAATTTATTTATCCACCTTATTAAAACATAACTTAAGCTTAAATATTAATGATATATATATTAAAAAAGAAAAAAACTTAATATAAAAAGAAAATCCTTTATATTTTAAAGATATTAATATTAAAATATAAAGATATATAAATATTCATAAAAAGTTTAAAGATGAGGTGCGAAAAAAAGAAAAAAAACCTTAATAAATTAAACCTTATAACTTTATTTTATTTAATGTTTAAAGTGATAAACCTAAATAAAGACTGCTACTTTAAGTTTATTTTACTACTTTTATTACTATAATATATACCTTAACACGCTATTCTTTATTAACTAACATTAGTTAAATACGCTACTTAATAATACCTCTTTCTTAAAATAGCCTTACTTTAAGTAAGCACTTAAAAGAGGTAAAAGGTATTTAGTTTTATTTACTTTACCTTATTATCGTAAAATATATAAGGTAGTAATTAATAAGGAAATATACTTTTAAAATAAGTTAAATTAAAAGCTTTATCATTAGTTATTAAATAATGTAAAGGCTCTTAACTTATTTGAAACGTTATAAAAAGAGTTAACTTTTATCTTTTAAAGTTAAAAAATGATAATAAGCCCACCTTATTAAAGCATAATTTAAGCCTTAAAGCTAACGATATATACCTTAACACGCTATTCTTTATAAGCTGCTATTAATCTGATAAGATGCTTAATAATATCTCTTCATCGGAATACCCTCGCTTTAAGTAAGCATTTAAGATATGTAAAAAGTGTTTAGTTTTATTTACTCTACTTTATTACTATAAATATATAAGGTAATAATTAATAAGTAAATATACTTTTAAAATAAGTTAGATTAAAAGCTTTATTATTAGTTATTAAATAACATAAAAAGCTCCCGGTATGCTTAAGACTTTATGAAAATAGCTAGCTTTTATCTTTTAAGGTTAAAGAATAACCTTAACACTAAGCACGTATTATTAAAATATAAACATTATTAATATTTTTCTTATATTATTTATCTTAGTAAAGTTCGAACTTAATCTCTTTTAAAACCATATAATTCGTAAATAGAAAAACTGATATAGCCATTAAAAAATAAAAATAAAATAAAGAAAAAAGAAGAATAAATATGATATAAAAGTAAAAACCCTTTATATTTTAAATGACTAAATAAGAGTAAAAGTTAATGTGTAACTAACGACGTAAATTTTTAAATTAAAACTCTCTTTTACCGAAAACCTCCCTCTACAGCGAGGTAATGAGTGGAGTCCCCTTAATATATATAAAGATTATTACTTTTAAAATTAACTTATAATATATAAACATTTATAACTATTAATTACGTTAACATATTTAAAGAGAGAATATTATAATTTATTATATTAAAAGCGCTAACATAATTATAAATAAAATAATTAAAGCATTATTAAAAGGAGTATAAGAAAGCTTCTTAAAGTAAATAAACTTAAAGAATATTAAAGAAAGGATTATTAAGCGATGAAAAGAAGTTCTTAATAAAGTAAAAGATATTATAGTTAATAAAAACTATAAAGATTAAGAGTAGCCTTATATATTTAGTTTAAGTGCGCTTTATAAGCTTACTTAAAAGGGTGTATTAAATTAACCAGAGTAAGTAATAAGGTACTTAAGAAAGGAAGACTTATTAACTACATAAAAGTAATGAATTTAACTAATAAAAAGTTATAAAATTTATAAAAGTTATAGAATAAGCACTTAATATAAGAGATAAGAAGCATCTAGAAGCTAAAAATGTTTAATTAACCGATCAGCTTAAAGGCTTATAATATAAATAAATAATAATCTGTTAATAAAATAACTATTCCAAAGCTCCCTCCTATATAAACTACGCAAGCTAGTAATTAGCTTATTAAAAGATAGAATATAAGTAATATACTACTTTTAACCTTCATTAAACGTATGTAAGTAAGCTATAACTTTTAATATGACTACATAGTGATAAGGCTTATTTTTAATCACGGGGTTAAACTTATGACCTTTAACTTTAGTTAAATATCACGGCGCTAATTAGACAGTTGCACTAATTAAGCTATATCTTATAAAAGGATATAAGTAACTAAAGCTATAAGCTCTGGCCCTTAAACTGCATTATATAGTTATTACGTCCCGCACCTTAACCTACTCATTACATCACACCTATATACTCTCGCTAATGCCGTGATAAAAGGCTTAAAATAATATTAAGTCCTTTTAAGAGTTAAATAAAAAGTATTAACTTTTTATTAATATTTCTTAAGGTATATATAATAATATAATAATTAAAAACTAACTTAATAATAGTTCTATTTATAAGGTAAAAGGTACGATTTTAAAAGAGTTAATAAAGTTAGAGGTTATAAGTATACGTAAAAATAACGTTAATAAAACTAATTAAGGGGTATTTAAAGTTAATTATTATTTGTATAAAAGTCCTTAAAGTAGCAGTCTTTACTTAAGTTTCTTAGTTTAAATATTAAATAAAACGAAGTTATAAGGTTCGATTTGTTAAGAGTTTAATTTTTCTTTAAACGTTATTTTAAAACTCCTTATAAATGTTTATATTAACTTAAGGACTAAGCTTTTCCCACCCCCTTTTTCTTTTTTTCTACCTTTTACCTTAATTTTTCATACTATATTTATTAGCTACATAGCTATAAGTAAGGGCTTTTACGATTACATTTAATTAAGAAGGCTAGTGGTCTTAAATTTTATCTCATTAATTATTAAATATTATCATTTAGCACTCATAATCTTAATCATTCTTAATTATATTTACACTTCTTTATTACTTATCATTTAATTAAATTGTGAGCACCTTTATTTACTTATTTTAATTTTATTTAGATTAAGATTTATAAGCTTATATATAAAGTTTATCCCATTATAAGATAACTTATATATAAGTAAAATTAATATATATATACATTAACTAATACATGAAATGCAGTTAGTTTACATACTTTAAAGTTATTTATACTTCCTTAATTTAAATAAAGGCTTAATCGAGGAGTTATAAAGTAACTTAACTAAACTAATTAAAACGTTCTCATTCTTTACTAATAATAAAGATATCGCGGAAGTTAATAAAACCTTAAGATCCCTTTATTCAGCACTTTATTCACCGTTTAATTAAACATCTTAAAAGTTAAAATAATAATAATAAAGAATAAGAAACTTATAACTAATAAAGGTAAGAAACTTAAATATCGCTTTTAAAATTATAAAACTATTTGGACTTAACTTATTAGGTTTAGGTTATTAAAAATAAAGATAATTAAAGCGAGCTAAGCCCTTACGTATAATTAATATTATTAATAACTTTAGTTTTATAAGGATAATTATAAGTATTTATTAAAATCTTTATAATTTTTAGTAAAAAGCTCTATTAATTAACTTATTATATTATTATTAACATTAAGATAAATTCGTATTTTAATCGGGAATAATACATGCGTTAATAATTTATAGATAGCTTTAGTTCTTAATTACACATTATTATAAATAATTAAAGGGCGTAAAGGATAAATAAACTTAATGTAAAAAGAAAATCCTTTATATTTAAAAAATATTAACATTAAAATATTTGGATATATAAATATTCATAAGGAGTTTAAAGATAACGTTCGTAAAAAAAATTTAAAACCCTGGCGAATTAAACCTTATGCCTTCGTTTTATCTAGTATTTAAAGTGAGAAACTTAAGTAAGGACTGCTGCTTTAAGTTTATATTACTACTTTTATTACTATAATATATACCTCGATACGTTGTTCCTTATTAACCATTATTAATTAAATAAGCTACTTAATAACATCTTTTCCTTAGAATAACCTCGCTTTAAGTAAGCATTTAAAAGAGGTAAATACTTTAAGATCTTTAATAATAAAGAATATAAGCTTTTTTATAAAGTTATTTTAATAATTAGTCCTTAATAATTATTAACTCGGGCATACTTATTATATATTACATCTTAAAAGCTTATAGTTTATTAATTATTACCGTAATAAATATGATAGCCTTTTAAAAAGGGCTTAAAATCTTTAATAATAATAAATATAAGCTTCCTTATAAAGCTATTTTAATAATTAATCCTTAATAATTATTAACTTAAACATACTTATTATATATCTGATAAGCTACTTAATAATACCTTTTTAGCATTTAAAATAAGTAAAAGGTATTTAGTTTTATTTACTTTACCTTATTACTATAAATATATAAAGTAATAATTAATAAATAAATATACTTTCAGAATAAGTTAAATTAAAAGCTTTATTATTACTTATTAAATAACGTAAAAAGCTCCTAGTATATTCGAGACTTTATAAAAATAACTAGCTTTTATATATTAAGGTTAAAAAATAATAGTAGTCTAAGCTTACATTATTAAAATATAAACATCGGTAAAATTCTTCTTATATTATTTATCTTATTAAAGTTTAATATAAGTCTCTTTTATAACTATATAACTTATAAATAAAAAAACCATTATAACTATTAAAAAATAAAAATGTAATAAAAAGAAAAGAAAGATAAATATAATATTTAAGTAAAAACCCTTTATATTTTTAAAGATTAAAAAAAAGTAAACGTTAACGTATAAATATAGTAGCTTTAAAATAATAAAAATATTAAGTACCATATAGTTTATTTACCTACTTGATTAAAGCGTAACTTAAGCTTAAAAGCTAATGATATATACTTTAAAATAAGAAAAAAATAAACTTAATGTAAGAAGAAAACCCTTTATATTTTAAAGATATTAACATTAAAACATTTAGATATATAAATATTCGTAAAGAGTTTAAAGATAACGTGCGAAAAAAAGAAAAAAAAACCTTAATAAATTAAACCTTATAACTTTATCTTATTTAGTATTTAAAGTAAGAAACCTAAATAAAGACTACCACCTTAACTTTATCTTATTACTTTTATTACCATAATATATATCTCGATACGTTATACTTTATTAGCTGTTATTAGTTAAATAAGCTATTTAATAATACCTCTTCCTTAAAATAGCCTTGCTTTAAGTAAGTATTTAAAAGAGGTAAAAGGTATTCGGTTTTATTTACTTTATCTTATTACAGTGAATATATAAGGTGGTAAATAATAAGTAAATATACTGTTAATTATTAAATAATATAAAAAGCTCCAGATATACTTAAGACTTTATGAAAATAATTAACTTTTATCTTTTAAGGATAAAGAAAAATAATAAGCCCGCTTTATTAAAGCATAACTTAAGCCTTAAAGCTAATAATATATGCCTTAATATGCTATTTCTTATAAGGCGCTATTAATCTAATAAGATGCTTAATAATATCTCTTTATTAAAATACCATTACTTTAAGTAAGCATTTAAGATAAGTAAAAAGTATTTAGTTTTATTTACTTTACCTTATTACCATAAATATATAAAGTGGTAATTAATAAGTAAATATACTCTCGGAATAAGTTAAATTAAAAGCTTTATTATTAATTATTAAATAACGTAAAAGGCTCTTAATATACTAAAAACTTAATGAAAATAATTATCTTTTATCTTTTAAAGTTAAAGAATGACCTTAACATTAAGCACGTATTATTAAAATATAAACATTATTAGTATTTTTATTATATTATTTATCCTGGTAAAGTTTAAACTTAATCTCTTTTAAAACTACATAGTCCATAAATAAAAAAACTGGTATAACTATTAAAAAATAAAAATAAAATGAAGAAAAAAGAAAAATAAATATAATATATAAGTAAAAACCCTTTATATTTTAAAGAACTAAATAAAAGTAAAAGTTAACGTATAGTTAATAACGTGAAATTTTAAATTACAACTCTCTTTTATTAAAAACCCCTCTTCATAACGAGGTAGTGAGTAAAGTCCCTTTAATTATCATTTTACAATACGTTTCATAATAATAAATAATTAACTTATTAGTTATTATTAATCTTCCTTATTTATTTTCTTCTCCTTATATTTAATATCCTTTTAAGTATTAGACTTAATTATTAGTAATATTATATTTATTAAGATTAATTTACTTTAACGTAGGTTAAGGTCTTAATCGAAAAGGAATATTAAACATCAGTAATAATAATTAATTATAATATTATAATAATTTAACTACTTCCTTTTAATTATTAAATCATACGTTATTTTTAACATTATTATCTATTTATCCTTAATTATATATCCTTAAATAATAAAGTTGCTTTTAATTAACGTATTTATAACTTATACCTTTTAATTATTATAACCTCTTACTTAACATAGCTTAAAGTTTACGTTATAAATAGCTTATATTTTTTTTATTATTCTTTTCATATAGCTTTAACTTATAAAAAGATACTTATTCACTTTTAAATCGATAAGTATATTATTAATAGTTAAATAAACTTTATTATTTACTATAATATAAGTATATAAAAGAGTAAGTCTTTTAAGGAAAGGGCTTAATATATTATTCATTTCTTATATCTTATTTTTTAACTTATTAATTACTAGCTTTACCTTTAAGTAGAAGTTTATTTCTCTTAAGGTATTTAATTTAACGTGCGTGATAAGCGAGTGCACTAGATAAGCGAGTGCACTACTTTCCACCACCCCACCATAACTATCCTTAATTACACAACCATAACACTAAGAAATAATAATAACTGAATTGAAAACAGATGAATCAGATGATTCTGCAGCCTCCTTGCACGTACGCGCATTATGCCTAGGCTTGCCGCATACACCACAGCACCGAATCTTCGTACGAGACCCCCCTGCACCACCACCATTTTGCTGTGTTTCCTAAGCTACCTGCTCCCCCACAGCTTTCTGATCTAGTAGATCCTGTGCCTCTTATACAGTAAGTGACCCTCTAAGCTGCACACGTGTTTTTTTAGCTCTCCATCTCTTACTAAGCCCCTCATTGGCCTTGCGTAGCGAAGAGACCTCTGCACGGAGAAGAGTCACCTCGTGCATTATTGCCATTGCTCCTTTAGCAAATTGGTCTACAGCAGTCAGCATAGAGATTAGAGAGCTGCCTTGATGCTTAGAAATTCGAGTTTTAATAAGCTCTGACTATAAAGTTGCTTCTCGAGGGTTGTGTGGTGTTTAGGAGACCTAAGGTAGTGCCGTGCCTGGCCTTGAGGCTAGGAGTGTTAGGGTCCAAATACGCACATCAAGTTTAGATATCACTCTCTCTGGGTTGTACGGCATAAGGCCGGCTCCAGCAAAACCTCCCTAGATATTCTTTTCTGTAATTAAGGTAAAAAAAGCCTCTCTGAACGCATAAAGAAACTCTAACTTACTGATGTGTGTGATATTCATCCGTATTAGCTGCCCAATGGTGCTCCTAGCAGTAGGTCTCGAATTCCTCGGAGTGGTGGCTATCGTGGCCGTTAAGGATTAACAGCTGATATTTACCCTTCGTACGAGATGCTGTGTGAAAATCGAAGTGCCGAATCTAATCCATGCCCTTCTCATTAGTAGTCCAGCCATTATCGGTTGTTATAATGCGCTAGGTGGCTGGAAGGTTACACTCTTAATACCAGTTAGCAAGGTGATATTGCCTAGCTAAGATAATGAATGGTGGGATAGATTAGCCTAAAGCATTCACTCCTTAAATAACTATAGCCCACTCCTAATTACTAAGCTAAGCCTGTTTAGCCTTACTACAGCCATTAGTGGTTATAACTACCATGGTAGCGATAATTATGCCCATTATAAACCCAGTCTCGTCGAAGTTATATAAATCATCATTAAGGATACTATATTTAACCTTAATGTTATGCATAAGGGCAAACCACTCGCGAATAACATTTGGATCTTCGCATTTAGCCCTTTAATAGTCGTATTTACGCGTAAAACGCGTACGAAGTTCTGGCTGGCGCTTAACGAAGTTGTGAGCCTATCGTATGCTAACAGGGGGCGCGTCGCGTTCACGGAGCAATCGGTTAGCCATATCTTCCACGTAACAAAGCTGAGGATAGAATGCGCACGCACATAGCTCAATTATGTATTGAACAATCGTTTTCTCTTCTAAATCCGTGAGTTTATGCGAGTTGGCTAGAGTATCGCATCGTGCAGGTTTGCCATCACGTCGTCGCATAATTGTTATATGGTGAACGTTATAGATCTTGCCTGCAGCTCGTAAGGTAAGATTTTGATTGTTTTGGATAGCTTCAAGGGCTAGATTTATCTGTGCCTCTTTTGAAGTAGAAGACATATTGGGTTGTGGAACAATTGCGAGTTGAAGGTGGAAGTAGTGCGTTGCGTGGAAAGTGGTGCACTCGCTTATTTGGTGCACTCGCTTATCACGCACGTTATTATTAACGCGTTATTAACCTTATTATTTTATAATTCTTTAATACGAGGTTAATCTAAGGTAATTTCGGTTTATATTTAAAAATAATTAATAGCCTTCTTTCGATCTTAATATATTATATACTAATCCGTTAAAGCTTATATATAAGCCGCATAATTAAATAACATGTTATTCTTCTTCTTAAGTTAATTATAAGTAATATATCCTTTTTTATATTAAGTAAAATAATGATTTTCTTTATATAACTTCTTTACTTCCTTTTAAGAAAGCTTAAATTTTATTATAAGTATTAAAGTATTAAAGGTGTTAAATATATCGGTTAAGACTATTTTACTATAACCCTTACCGCGATCATTATAATAATCTCTGTAACTATAAATATTAATTAAAGCATTATTATTTCGCTCTTTATTCCTCTTTTAATATAATTATTTTAAGCTTAAAGAAATCTTAGCTTTAATCTTAATATATTATTTAAAGTTTATAATAAAGTTAATATATTATAGTATTAATGTAATTTATAAGCCGGAAGTAAAGTGACGTTTAAACTTAGCTTTTTATTAGTCCTAAAGCTTATAGTATTCATTAATATAACGAATAAATAAGTTTTTAAAAGCATTAAAATTATTCGAAGCTTTTATCTTAAGATTATTAAATATTATTAAAGCTTCTTTATACTAATTATAATTATAATAAGCATTTTAAAAGTGTTTTAATAAGTCTTTAACGATTATAAGCTAATTAAAGTATTCTTTATAAAGGTAAGAAATTAAGTCTTTAACTGCCTTTCTTTATACGCGTCTTTTAATATAAACGCATATAATTATATTATTTATAAAATAGTTTAAGTTAATTATAAGCTTATTCTTAATTTAATAATATTAAATATTAAAAGTAACTATATCTTTCAACTTATTATTATAAAATATTAATAAGTCCGTTATTTTCACATTATAATAAGCTTAACCTTTTATTAAGGTTATTAATTTAATTAGTTATAAAATCAAATAACGTATATTATCAGCGAGTGGGGCATATCAGCGAGTGGGGCACTTTCTACGCGACGCGACACCTTTGCACTCAACAACTACTTTTCTCTGCCATCCAAGATGCCCTCTACTTTAAAAGAAAGCCAGATAATCTTGGCTCTCCAAGCTCTTCAAAACGACAAAAATCTAAGCGTGCGAGCTGCAGCTAAGATCTACGGGGTCTCCCAGATGACTCTAGGGCGCCGACGCGCCGGCAAGCCTGCACGATGCGACACCACGCCCAATTCGAAGAAGCTCACTCAGTCAGAAGAGGAGGCTATTGTTCGATATATAGTCGAGCTAGATGCGCGATCTTTTCCACCAAGATTAAGTGGTGTGGAAGATATGGCTAACCAACTACTACGCGCACGCGACGCGCCTCCTGTCGGTAAACTCTGGGCGCATCGATTCGTCAAACGCCAGCCAGAGCTCCGTACGTGTTACACGCGTAAATACGACTACCAGAGGGCTAAGTGCGAGGATCCAAAGGTCATTAGCGAGTGGTTCGCGCTTGTACGGAACACTAAGGCCAAGTACGGTATCGCGGATGACGATGTCCACAACTTCGATGAGACCGGGTTCATGATGGGCATCATTTTCGCGGGCATGGTGGTCACGACCTCGGATGGCCGTGCTAAGGCAAAATTAGCCCAGCCTGGTAACCGCGAATGGGCAACAGTGATCCAGGGAGTCAATGCCCTCGGCTGGGCCATCCCTCCCTTCATCATCCTGGCTGCGCAGTACCACCTCGCCAACTGGTACACCGAGTGCAACCTCCCGGCCGACTGGCGCATCGCAACCACCGACAATGGCTGGACTACTAATGCCGTAGGTCTGGATTGGATCAAGCACTTCGACTACCATACGGCGCCCCGGACAAAGGGCAAATACCGGTTGTTGATCCTTGACGGCCACGAAAGCCACCACTCGACTGAGTTCGAGCTCTACTGCCAGCAGAACAACATCATCACGCTTTGCATGCCTCCGCATTCCTCCCACTACCTCCAGCCACTCGATGTTGGCTGCTTTGGGCCACTGAAACAGGCGTACGGTCGCCAAATTGAGGACTTGATGCGCATGCATATTAACCACGTGAGCAAGCTCGAGTTCCTCTGTGCCTTCCGCGAGGCCTTCTTTGCCTCCATGGCGGAGAAGAACATACAGGGTGGCTTTGCGGGTGCTGGCCTTGTGCCGTACGATCCAGAGAGGGTGCTTTCCAAGCTGGACGTAAAGCTTCGTACGCCAACACCCCTGAACTCACGCGCTGGCACTCCACAACCTTGGGTGTTCCAGACACCGCACAACCCCCGAGAAGCCAACTCGCAGTCAACGCTCCTTAAGACTCGCATTACAAACCATCAGAATAGCTCCCCGACTTCAATGTTGGCTGCTGTGGACCAGCTTACTAAGGGTACAATGGCTGTGATGCACGAGGTGGCTCTCCTTCGGTCAGAGGTCTCTTCGCTCCGTAAGGCCAATGAGGCACTAAGCAAGCGCCGGAGAGCCAAAAAAACACGTGTGCGGCTTGGAGGATCACTTACTGTGCAAGATGCACAGGGTCTACTAGACCGGAAGGCCGAGGGTAGGGAGGGAGTGCAAGAAACGCAGCGGGATGGTAGTGGTGCAAGCGGGGCCCGTACGAAGGTTCGGTGCTGTGGTGTGTGCGGCAAGCCTGGCCATAATGCACGCACTTGCGAGGAGGCCGCAGAATCATCTGATTCAGCTGTTTCTGATGTAATTATAGTTAATTCCTAGTGTTGATGTGTTATAATTGAGGATAGTTGTCATAGGGTAGTAGGAAGTGCCCCACTCGCTGATATGCCCCACTCGCTGATAATATACGTTAAATTAATTGGGTTAATATTAAAATATGTTTTTAAAAAGTAGTTATTAATATTAAGGTAAGCTTATAATAAAAGTGCCTTTTTAAAGTTATATCAGTAATAATTATATTTTAATTATTAATATAATAAGATTATTTATTAAGTTAATAAGCTTAATTTTAAATTTTAACTTTTTAGTTTTTTAATTACTTCTTTTATATTTTTAAAACCTTCTTTTAAATTATAATCCTTTTTTCCTAGTTTTAAAGCTAGTTTATTACTTAATTAATTATTACCACGTTATTATCTTTAATTTATTCTTAATTAAAGCGAGTTTTTATTTAAGTTACTTATTTATAAAAGTATTAAATGTTATTAATTAATCCTTTAATAATATTATATAAGTTATTAATTTATTTATAAGCAGTTATTATATTAAGGGTTTAAGCTTTAAACTTTAATTAAAAAGGCTTAAGTTTTACTTTTTAATATAACTTATTAAAGTTAATAAAGTTAATAATATATTTTATTATAATTTATATATTGTTAAAGTAAAGCACTTTAAATAAGATACTTAATCTCTTACCTTTATAACTATTATAAAAATTGGTTAAAGTGAGAATTCATGCTTAAGCATTGTTTTTAAGGTCCGTCCTTAAGATTTATTCGATTTTAAGTTAAATATATAAAGTAACTTATTTATAAAATATATAAAAACTATCTATAATATTAATAATAATATTATCGGACTAATTTAAGTTATCTTTATTACGTTCTATAATAATAGCTTCCTTAATAAATAGTATTAAGAATGGAAGTTCGTATATTATAAATAAATGATAAAAAGTATTTTTTAATGATCTCTTTTTAAGCTTAAGTTTCTTATTAAGTAATTATAATCATTACATCATTATCTTTTATTATATTAATTAGCTCTCTTTATAACTTTGGTTTTAATGCGTTTCTTTACGTGGTTAAGCGTATTATATATACGTAAGTAACGTAATTTATTACGTCGTTCTTTACTCTTTTTAAAGACTTTTTATAAGTGATGTGATTTATTACGTCATTCTTTACTCTTTTTAAAGAGTTTTTATAAGCGACGTAATTTATTACGTCATTCTTACTCTTTTTAAAGACTTTCTTAATCGCGTTAAATATTATAAGGCCTTTTTAAGTAAGGGTATTAAGCTTAAAATAATATAATAAGAGTTATTAAGATATGGCACGAGGGTAAGCGTAATAATAAACTATATTTATAAAATTTTAAGCTAAGGAAGGAAAAGAGAAGAAAAAGGAAAACGCTTATTAAAGGAGCCTCGAGTCTTTATATAGTCGAGGGTGGTAAGGCACGTGCAAGCCAGAAGGGTGAAAAGGGAACCGTACCAGGATAGTCATAATGAAGTGTGACGGAACCTCCTGGTGAAGTAGGTTAGGTTTCCGGAGCCTTAGGTGAAGTGGGCTGGGTTTCCAATGGAACAGACACAGCCAACAGCCAGTGCAGCGAACCAGTGAAGCCAACAGACAGGTTTCGGCCAGCGCCGTAACAGGTAGCTTAGCGTGATTGGCGGATTCCCAATCCGGCTAGCGCTCGGAGATATCTCTCTAGCGTGGCATCATTGACGTCATCGCCTAGTGCTGTGCCCACCGAGCCCGACGTGGGGAGGGTCAACTTGACAGCATGCACCTGATATTACAGCATCTTTAGATCCCATTATCGCTTCTGTCAAAAAGTCGAGTTAACCAAGATGCTGTAGCTGATCATCAAAGTGTTGCAATGGGTCGACAGGAAACGATTGCACGGTCGGTCGTGCAAGCCATCACCAATAGCGATCACATTAGAAGGCGATCTTCAAATCCTCTGTCCTCCATATTAGCACTCTTCTCGGTTTTCTTTTCGCTGTACCAGCTGGTATTGCTCAAAATCCGCCCGGCCGACTTTGCAAACCTGCGTCGGAAACACTGGGATCTGGAGGATAATGCCTACATCGATTCGTTCCGACCAGGCGAGAACGGAGATGGGGAGCAGGAGGGCCTCAACTCGATAGGGGACATGGGCTTCTCTGGTTCCGTATGCATCTCCCGTCGCCTCCCTACAGGGCAAATGCTGACATGTGCAGACCTTCTATTCCACCGCCGACCAGAAATACCTAGTCAAGTCCGTGCCGCGACACAACGAGCACTCCTTCTTTCGCAACGACCTCTTAACTCCTTATGTTCAGTACATGGCCACTCACCCGCGCTCACTCCTTGTGCGCATCTGCGATTTTCTGGGTGCATCGGGTGCCTCCATAGGCCGAATCCTCCGTGTCGCCCCATCGCATCACATCGTCATGGAAAACATCATGTACGGCCGGGGCGGGGCGAAAAAGCGCGGGGAGGTAGAGTGGGAGCACTGGGATCTCAAGCCAACGTCATACTTCTACCCTGAAAGAGACATTGCGGACGGTGCGCTGACGAGCGACGCGACCAAGAACCAGCTCGCCGACGAGTTCCATGACAAGATCATCCTGACGCAAAAGCAGGCAGACGACTTCTTCGCTAGCTTGGAGTCTGACACACAGCTGCTGGCGGAGCACAATGCCGTCGATTACTCGCTATTCTTGGTACGGATGGAGGCTGAGGGGAAATCGTCTCGACAGATCACAGACACGGGCATGGAACCTGGGTCATCTTCAGCGGGGACAGGAGAAAACAGCATGGTGCCGACCGATCCGCCTGCTGCCCCTCCATCGCCACCATCCTGGCGGACTGGTGTGCCCTCGCCAGATGGGAAACACGTCTTCAGGGCGGCAATCCTTGACTTTTTCTGGGCCAAGCACAAGCTTCAGCCAAGGTTCATGACGCTCCTCATCACCCTGTGGAATCTGTGCATCCACCCGCACGGCCATATGAGCATTACTACTACGCCTGATGAATACCGCGAAAGGTTCTTGAATATGTGCAGAGGCATTGTTGAGATCAAGAAGGAATAAGGTTGGTGAAGGCTTGCTAGAAATTGTGCCGAGATACCCCATAAACGCTGGTTTGTTTTTCGCCGTCCATAGACTGTACTCACCTTCAGTGAAAAACCTCGTTGCCTGAGCCTGCACAGATCCCTCTTTTCTTTGTAGGGGTCCGTCGTGTTTTCACCTGTTCTGCGCGGAAGGCGTATAGTCGCGCCCGAGCCAGCCACGAACTGCACCACTGTTCTCACTCGCAGGCTCGCAGCCAGGTATTTACCGTCGCACTGTCCTAAATAAAACATATTTAAACCCGTACCACAACCCTCCGGTAGAATATTCTCTTTCCGTCCAGCTCATCCAGCTTACGATACACATCAGGTGCCTCCAGCTATTTGTTACTACCAATACTCTTCATTGCTTATCCCATCCCGTCCCCAATCTCCACTTTCGAGGAGTATTATCGCGGGTTCTTCGTCTTTCCTGCAGGTCAAGAAAGTCCAGATGGATGTTTCAGATATGTTCAGAAGCGAGGGTGACAATAAGCCCGAGGCCGAGAACAAAGCCACGGTTGACAACAACCGCGAGGTTGGCGGCAAGGGCGATGTTGAGGAGAACGTCGACAGCGACTGGGACGCTATTAGCAGAATTGACGCTGAAGACAACGCGCACGCTGCCGAGAACCCGGAGGCCAACACCAAAGAGTTGGCCAACAGCGAGGACGGGGTCGTCGAAGAGATGAAGGGCAAGATCGTAGATCTGGAGGACAAGCTAAATCAAAGGGTTACACGCATCAAAGATCTGGAGGAGCAGAGAAAAAAGGGGTCGAGGCTGGAATTCAAGCTGCGAGAGGATATCGCTGAGCTGAAAGAGGACCTGTTGCATAGTAAAAATGAGCTGAAGGCTGCTCTCGACCAGGCCAACAAGGACCGCAGGAACCTGTTGCAGTCGCACCAGAGGGATGACATGGTCATCCGCGACCTGAAGAGGGTCCTCAGGTCTACCACCGAAGCGAAGAAGCAGCTCGAGGGCGAGGTCAAGGAGTCTGCGTCCCTAACCACCCAGCTCAAGGCGCAGCTTGAGGATGCTAAGACCCAGATCTCGGAGCTGAAGCAGCTCGCGGCTAAGGGCTCGGAGGACGCTATTGTTCAGGCCCCGTGTCAGGCTCCCGCCGCTCCTCGACATCTATTCCGTGGTGCTACCCCTGCACAAACACCAACTACCACTGCTCCCGCCGTTGCTGCCGCTGCTGCCGCTGCTGCCGACGGCGATGATATTCGTGTGCTGTGGCCCACAACCCGGAGGCTGTTTGGTGAAGCCTGGGACTCTGCCATCCATATCAGACGTGAATTCGTCGAGGAGTGGAACCGCATGAACCCGGGGGAACGCTACGTTACCCTCACCTTATTTATGGTCTGGTTATGTGCGGTCATGGTCCTAATCTATAAAAATTTGATGAAGTGGGCGCAGAATTCCTTCGAGACGTACGTGGCCGAGGTTGTCGGGCAGGTCCTCAGTGCGAGAGTTGTGAGGGCCGGTTTAATGGACAATTGGGATGAGCGCATGATTCAGCGCATGTAGAACCGTCAGTAAAACTCACTGCCTACCTGTACGTGTGGAAGTTTGAGTGAAACTCGAAAAGAGCGGAAGTCCAGATTAACCATTTATGTCTTTTGATTCGTAGATTGCCACTGGTCGCAGATTAGAAATATACGGTAAACGGCGAGACGCAAGTGTAGTTATCAATGGTCAAAAATTAAAACAAGAAACCGCCGGGCAACCTGGCTGATGGGGGAAAAAAAAGTGCCACCTTCAAAAAGAAATATGACTGTGATTGAACTGCTTTCCTGATCCTGCACACAGTTGACTTAAACTTCACTTAATAGCTCCTTTATACGCATGCGAAATAAATGCACATGAACCGAGCTAGAATACAGCTTTTTCCTTACATCCTACACAGAGCATGAGAATGTAATGAGATAAAGAAAAAAACCCGAAAGAAAAAAAAGGGTCGCGTCGCCCGGAGGCATTGTAATATTAGGGACACTGTGCAATCTAACCATGGGGCAAGCCTAGAGGGAAGGGCTTGTTGGATGAACCAGAGGAAGCGCTCAGGCGCCTAGGCGTTCAGGAAAGGGAGACCACGTGACTGCGTGGAAGCAGTAAAGCTACCTAGCTAATGAGTAAATCCATATGGCCGACATGTTCAGTATGGCATCCCGCGATTTGTTTCTTGTGCCCTGATTAGTTGGCGGCAGGGGGGGGAAAGGGGGGTCCGTTGGGGTACATATACATAGAGATACAAAACGCGAGGGCGCTGGTCTGAGATTCTGAGATTACATAGTGTATGTTTATTTTAGGCACGCGAGAATGTAAAAACTGAATCTTACATTGCTGCCTGGTTTTCCCTGCCTGCAGGGCGTCACAGATCTCAGTCCCATTCTATACACACCTAACACTGCAGTGCCGGGTGTTGTAGTAATAACACGGGCAATTATCCATATGTGAAATGGCACTTTATTGCTGCTCCCCGGATTTGTTGGAGATATTAACGCGTCTATCATCAGTGCGCAAAAAGTCTGGATAAATAGGTTCGGGGCTATATCTGCCACCATCAACGCGACCCCATGTTGCATCAACCGTATTAAACCAAATCTAATACCTGCGAAGTCGAGGTTGTTCCGTTTACCTTACCCATCCACGACCGTCACGGTGTTGGTAAATAGCGGAGAGATCGCCGATGGGCATGAGGTTATAAGAGATCCCCTCGACTATAATAAACCCTTCACATCACCGCCGCCCAAAACCTGGAAAGTCAAACATTATTAGGACCGCACTTGAAGAACTCAGTTCAAAAACCGCCAGACGTCCCCAAGATGCAGCTCCCAGCCCTCACCATTCTGACGGCACTCCGCTTGGGCGCCAACGCCGCCGCAATCGACACCCTTGACGCCACAACTCGCCTAAACGCTCCTCTCTCCTCCCTAATCCCACTCACCTCAAACCTTCCAGCCGCACCCACCGGCGGTAACGATACAGACCCGGTCGCTGTAAGAATAAGCTGGTATCGCGGGGTAGAGTGCTGTGAGACGCCCGTCGCCGAGGGCGTGGTTGGCCTCGTTGGCGTCGCAGCCGCTGCAGCAAACGGTGACTGTGTAGCTGTCCCAACCAAAGAGCAGCCGCGGCGCAGCGTCAAGGTTACCGAGCTGTATAGAGGGTGCACAGGTACTCTCACCTCTGCCCACATTTTTTCGACTTATTTGCCCCCTACCTATCCAAACTCCACGCCCGAGCTGATGCTAACATGTACGGTGCGTGCGCGCGCGCGCGCGCGTGTGTGTGTGTAGTGACGATGTACACAGACGAACAATGCAGTAGCAACCCGACGCCCGCCCGAAAGGGCGTCTGCGTCTCGGCGATTGCAGCTCCGCGCGCAGTGGCCCTTGGGTTGAAAGAGAAGGAACTGTCGTGGAAGATGTCGTGGAAGAGTATCTCTATTGATGGGTGTCCTACCCCGAAAAATACCAGTAGAACAATGTAGGTACCAACACCGCGCAGCAGAAGAGGGGGGAGGGGGAAGGGAGAGAGAAGCTTCAACTCAATTCGAACAATTGACGCAAATTGCGTTTAATTTAAAACGCAAAAAAGAAACTGTGTGGTGGTGCTCTCCCGCCGGGAATTGAACCCGGGTCCCGAGCGACGTCGAATGACAAGCTCATATACTAACCACTATACTACGGAAGATTTGCGGATGTGGCACACCCGCTGTAGCTCTTGCTGGTTGGAAGGTGTTGTTGGTAATAACAACTATATAATTGAGAATGTGCCCGCCCCAACTAAGAGCAGTGCAATGTTCCAAACCATCCCTTGTTTCCCATCGTAAGTGAAGACACAATTAGCTATCTTCTACATTGCGACTACTCATCTTCCTTGCGCTGAAATTGTCTGCATATATTGCATCGTGTCGTTGGACGCAGTGTCGAAAGAAGTGATTGTCGCCCCTTCACATAAACCAGAGGTAGGTGCGTCAGACGCCGCGCCCACGAGTCAATTAGTTACTTGAAATCGGGCCAGACGCCTGATTCATCAAATCCAACTTAATTATCTTCTTTTTTGGTTTTCTTTCTTTTCTTTCTTTTCATTATTTTTTTTTTTTTTGGGTTTTTCTTCGGCATAGTTTGGCTTACGCCTCTCCCTCGCCCTCTCTCTGAGCTAGCTGCTGACTCCTCCTCAACGCCCGCCTCTCCATCCGTCTCCTCCACGGCCTGTAAACAATCACACTCCCCACACCAGCCAACACAAACACTCCACAGATGCTACCACCAATGATGTCAAAGTTGTCCCCAATAGCCTCGACTCCATCCCAAAAGCTTCCCTCAGGCTCTGCCACGTTGTAAACCAGCGATAGAACCTGGATGATGCCGATAAAAGCCGACACAAACACCGTAATGCCAGTGAGGACAATAGAGTAGTACAGAATGGCGACTGTGTCTCGGGCGAATGCTTTTGATGTATAGAGAGCCATCATCAGTGCGCCATCTGTCGTGTCTAACAAGCACATTCCAGCTGCAACCAGTCAGCATACACCCCACAAGACAGAAGTGGAAGGGTGGAAAACAGATGGGATGGCAAGAAGGGACCTACCGGTGAATAAAACAGGAAATACGAGGATCAGCCACAAGCTCGTTCCCTGCGCACCCTGTATACTTGCAATCCCGAGGATAGCAATCTCGGAACTCGTATCGAAACCCAACCCGAACATGAGACCAAGAGGGAACATCTTCCAGGGGCGGTCCACCACCCGAAATAGCTTGCGGAACAAATTCACCATAAAGCCCGCTCCTTCGAGTTTGAGGTTATCCACTGCGCTGTCTCTGTTTCTGCCTTCGAGTTCTGCGATGGCTGCTGTAGTCGTTGTCTGTTGTTGTTGTTGTTGTTGTTGTTGTTGTTGTTGTTTGCGGGTCTGTATTGGCTGGTACTCAACTCCCTCAATAACATCCACGTTCCCCTGACTACTGCTGCCAACAAGTTCCGTAGTCACCTGCTCCGGCTGCTTCGGGTCCTGTCCCTGCTCCTGGTCGCCCTGCAGTTGGCCCTGTTGTGGTTGTGTCTGCAGATCATCGTGGTACCGCTGCTCCTCGTCCAGTGTCTCGTTGTCCTCCTCTTCCCCTTCCAGCGGCTGTCTGTGCTGCTCATCCAGGACCTCCCGCAATCGCTTGACCAACCTGTACAGAACCCAGCCATTCCCCAAGCAAAGCACCAACAAGAACGCGGCGCTCACGCTCGTCCCAATAATGCCCCCAATCTTGCGAAAGTTGTCAAATCTCTCCCTGAGTGCACCGCTCGTCGCGGCTACCACAACGCAGGTGATGATCACAATTGTGGAATGACCGAGACTGAAGAACGTCCCAACTGATACCGGCCGCTGACCACTGGCGATTAGTCGACGGGTCATGAGGTCGATGGCGCTGATGTGGTCCGCATCAAGCGCATGCCGCAGTCCAAGCGTATACGACAGCACCGCGGGTGTGATCAATCTCGGGTAGTAGTGCAACACGACGCCCGCACCCGCCCATGTCACACAGTTGATGGCAACAAGAAGAGAGATTATGCCGATGACACGCGGCGGGAGCGCGCGCAAGCCGGGTGTTTTCTGGATGCCGCGTTGGAGGAAGCCGATTGAGGCCAGACTCAATCCCAGTCTCGCCATTTCTGATGTGCTATTAATATTCGTCACCCAACAACGGATGACGAAGCGGTCTTGCTGTGGGGACGTGACTGCGACTGCGTGCCCGTATGTACGGAGGGTTTTACGAGACGGTAAAAGAGATGATGCGTTTGGACGACGATTAGGGGCATTGAAAATGATGATTACCATAGGGTATCTAGGGACCAGGACAAAACGAGGATGAGAAGCAAAACATGAGACGCCTCACTTCGGAAGGGTAACCGCGGCCGACAAGTAACGGAATAAATAGACTAGAAGTCAATCGGGCAGATGGCCGCCAAGATAACCCCATTCTGTTCCAATACGGGACCCCACCATGACATGCCTTCCTTTTGACGTACGTATCTTAGCTTATCGCGATGGATCGATCGATCAAATGCAGATAAATGGTCAACGTAATCTTATCTATGGGGCGCTGCGCGGGCCGATGCGACGACGACTCGACTTTGACTCATCGCGATTAGTTAAAACACCCGACCATGCTGACCTCAAGCGTCTTCTGTCCGGTGGCACAAGTCTCGCTGTTTTTCGTCTCTTTTTGCTACTTCACTTTCATAGCCTTTACGCATGACTTCATACCTCAAGCTCGGACCTTTTCTGCATTTGCATTTCCAGGGGAGACATCGTACATCGACAACCTTCGTGCTCTTAGCTGGTCTTAGCGTCGTCATGACTTGCCTTTCCGTTCCGAAGCACATTCGCTTAATTGAACGAGCCAGTTACATTGCGTCTAGTCTCGCTCCGCGTATACCATTAGCTCAGTCACATTAACTCATCGCTCGCTTCTTATACTATAGCTAGGTCGGAAAGTGTGTATGGTGTTTAGTGCTGGCTTTGTTAAATTTTCCGTGCATCCGTTTACAGTCTCAACAGGTCTTAACGGGCAGTTAGATTTAGGGCTTATGAACGTTGGGTGTCCCCTTTACGGAGCGTTGCACTCGCTTAACGAGAGACTTGCTGTTACTCCTGTTTTTTTTACTGCTTACTGTTTATGCCGCTTCGTTTATTTACACGCTTTTCTAGGGATCAAAAGGCCGCGCTGTCGGGGGCTGGCAGTCAGCGAGTCATGTACATTATAATACACCCACGTACACAAGTCGAGAAGGAAACTAGACTCGTAATAGTAGCTTCTATAAAAAACACACTTCGCAGTAACCGCCTACAAGCGTGGCTCATATTATTCCCCCTCTCGAATTTTTCGAGGTCTGATCCCCTTATGCAACTTCTGTTCCATATTCTGGTAAAGGGGGGGGGGGGGGTTTGGAGAAAGAGGGAAACAACTATTCATGCTAGACTAAATCCACAAACTGTCTGGTAAATATGAACTAGTGATTATGCCTTGGTCAGTCGTTAAGATGCGTGATTTCCAGCTTATAATGCGGCGGCCGGTGAACGATTACCGCACCGCTTTTAACCTTTATAAAGAAGACTTAATTAATAACGAACTTTTAAATGAATTAACGTATGGTTTTATTACTGATAAAGAACGGAAATCCGAGTTTCGTTATGATTACGACATTTACGCTTAAACGGAACGCCGTTACGAAACTAAACTTTAAATAATATTAACGCTTAAGACTTAAATCGTTACTTATATTAGTAATAAATGCCGAACTTATATATAAGATATGGACACGATAATAAAAAAGTTAAAGGAACTATAAAAGCATATAATGCTTACTAACTACGTAAAGAACTTAATTATTATTAAAGAATATTATTAGCTTTAAATAATCTTAAGATTAATAAAGATTAAGGATTAGCTTAATTAATAACAGAAGACTTTACATAACATTTAACGAATCAAGCTTCTTAATATTATAAGTGACCACCTAGTCCACGACTTTTTAAAGGCGGTATGTATTTATAATCTACTCTTTTATTAATCTTAAACTAATTATTTAAATATAGCCATACTTATTAATACTCTTATTATGGTTAATGGCTTTATGATTACTTATATCTTTAAAAGTTAAGTTAAGTAGTTATGATTTATTAAGGATATTAATCGGGCTACATTCATTATTTTTTAAGGTTGTAATAATATAGTAAATTAAAGGCTTTAGCTCTTTAAGTGCCATTAAAACTTCAAGACTATTATTATCGAGTTTAAGGTTAATGACTACTTAAATTCATTTATCGATAACGAACTTCCTAATTAAAGCATATTAAGACCATTAGTTCTTTAAGCTTATTAAGATAATAAGAGAGGCTTTAAGTGCATTAGTTTTACCGGGAGTAAACATAACGTCATCGTCGTTATTAACTCGTATAACTATCATTTAAATATATAGTGTGTAACGTTATTAATTAATCAAATTAAGGGATAATTTACTTAACAGCGAAGATACTTAACGGTAACGACGATGGTTATAAGGTCTTTTAGTTAATTAAGGTAGGTACGTTACGTAGTTTATATAGGTCGTGGTTATTAAGATTAGTTATTTACGTGGTCGAAAAGTTAATGACTAAGTGATTTCCAGGCTTATAACTGTTAATAGTTAGGCAAGAAGATGATTATATTAGTTATGGATGAAGTCCTCTGAAGAGGAAAGAAAAGACTGTTAGCAATGGCTTCAATATATACAGGTTGTTGACTATAGTTGCCGAGGTAAACAAACAGCGGTCAATAAAGCCGTAGCTGGAACCCCTGACGATCTCTTGGCAATACCCCTGAACGAACAACAACTAACCTCAATAGTTGACAAGTCTGACAACTATAGCCTGAGATACTCAACAAGGTAATTTTTGACGATGGCGATAAGAGGTTGGTGCTGAGTGATTCGGATAAGAAAATGCTGGGTTTAAAACATAGACTAAGCGGCCGGCTGCTTGCTTTCTATACCTGCATTTCATACTAGCTTTGGTACGAATGAAAGATATGAATGAACCTGGATGGAAATAGATCCGTGAAGAGTATCGGCAGAACAATCCGTGGCCGGCTCCGGCATTATATATCAAGAAGGTGCTGTTGAGTGCGCTCGCTACATACTTTGACCCGGGCGGATTGTGGACAGACGCAAGATGTGTAGAATGCGTGCAGAGATGGATAAATTGTCAGGGGTTTGACGGTTTCTGGGTGCTTTGCAGACTAAGAGAAGGCGGAGGTTGCTAGGAGGATCCATACTGCGGTTGGGTTGAGAGTTGTGCAGGTGCTCCGCGAGGAAAAGCTCGAAGACAGCGATGACGAGGGTAAAACTGACCAGCGCAATCAAAGGGACTGTAGGGACGAAGCGGGGAATACCGATGGCGGTGGGAAGACCTATGAATGAGAAAGCAACATGGGAAGAATAGATAGCCCATCGAAGCCGACTATGATGACTATCGCCTTTGCCAGCAACTGCCCTACGAAACCAGCTATGTCGGGGAGCACATTCCTGCGGACGCCGTGCAAGGAGCAATCCCGTTTCTGCCACCCTTCAGCGTTGTTCATTCCCGCTAAGGGGTGATAGGGAAGACTTACTGATAAATCGCCTTGCGGGCCCATTGCACAATGCATGCAGTATTGCGTACAGACCGCAGGCGTTGTTGATCGTCTGCTTGAACCATACCACTGGCTCGTCATCACCGCGGCTAGCGTTGTTGGTGTGAGCGACTTCAAACTTGGCTTTCCTCTCCTCATAACCGGGTGTCGCGGGGAAGACCAGAACTAGCGCCAGGACCGGCCGCGGCAGGAGCTCAGGCTCGTCGAGCGCAAAAGACATCTTCAAATTCGAGTTCAGATGATGGATTCAGAAGTTGAAGCAGCCCGTTGAATACCTCTGGATTCGGCTCTAGAGAGAGGAAGGATGTTTTTTTTTTTTTTTTGTACGGCATTGTGTGCTCGCTTTGTCAGCTGTTCATGCGAGGGAGCTTGCAAACGCGGTCTGGGAAGATGGGGCAATTTGCGTCCCTTGGGCGAGTTGTGACTTCCAGGTTGTTAGCTCTACAGCAGAAGACAACGATGCCTGGGGAAAGTATGAGAGGTTGTGTTGAACTTGATGTTTTTCGTGTTCAAATGCCTACTGTTTACATCTAAACGCTGGTGGAGGAGATGAGGATCCCACCAGGGCCAGGTTAAATAAGGACATTCAGATAGTCCGAGTCGTGCCTTCCCAATTTCCTACGCCACACAATCGTGTCTCCCGAGCCGAGATCGCTTAAACGATACTAGGTAACAGCCAAGCAACTCGTTAACAGTCTGACGCACCGCAAACAACGTAACAACGTCCCTAATTCACTTCTGTCTCGCGCGTCCTTAAATATCCTCCACAAATTAAAATGCCGTTTCCTTCTTTGCGTTCCCTGCCGGTTTATTCTCGTCCGGTGCGCGCTGAAAGTCCGGCGGCATCATCTCGATGTTCTCTGGTGGCCCGGGAAGCATGTGGCAGGGCCCACCGTCCACCCGCTTTAGCGGCATCAATCTCTGCCTGCCCAGCGGGTGTCATTAGCCCCCTCTCCACCAGCAATTCCGCCCTCTTAATGCTGTGCTTCGACCAAGGACCTCGCTTCCGCCTAGGCGTCATCTTCTGCCAAAAGCAGCTTGTATCGCCGTCCCAGTAAGGTCTTATCTCGCGGCCGACCCACCCGTGACAATGCGCTATGTCTAACGCTTCGACGTAGGTAACTTGCTTTTTCGGCGTGCCACTCTTGTCTATCTTTAGCCACAACCCGAACAACCGAAGCTTTGGGTCGTCATGGTGGGTTGAGAGCCATTCTTCCCACCGGGCTATGTTGTCAAATCGAAATGTGGGAGGGTAAGGTAGTGGCGACAATGACACCTTCCGAGATGAGGAGGATGGCTGTTGTGCTGGTTGAGATGCCGTGCTTAGAGCATCTTTTGTTGTTGATTTAGTGGTTCCTGTCGACATCTTGAGCGACTATCCTGGACAACACAATACTATCTTTAGTGGAAAACGGAGTGGTGTCAGGACTGAGGTCTGGTAGAATGGCGGGATCGTCGCGAGGCGGATGTTTCTGACCTGACAACTGAGATTTGTCCGTGATGAAACGTGTCGAGGAAAAGACCTGAGATCCATTGTTGCGAGGTGGGTGGTTGCTGCTATTTATGTTAGACAGGTGTCCGTTGTGGGAGGTCATGACCATGAGTCATGGGGGCTTCGAGATAGAGAACGTTAATAACTTAAACTTTGTAATGAGGCGTGCAGAGAGATAGGTGACGTCGTTCAACGGGCGCGTTGATAGATCTTGAGTTTTAAGCCTATTTTCAAGACACTACTAACAACCAACACCAGCACACTAAGATCGAGTCTATGGATTCGTGTTCCACCGAGAATCATAGAAACCAAGTCATCTGGGGCGCTAAGTCGCTAGCAGGTAGGCCATCAACCGCCTACTTGCTCCGTACCAGAGCATGTATCCTAGGTGTCACAAATAAAGTTCTGTTCATCACATTAAGGGGATCAAGTGTAACATGGTAGAAAATGTTGGGATTCAAGATGCAGTATGTGACTTCCTTGCACCCAAAGAGACCAAGCACCCAATCGTCGCAGTATCCAGTAAAAGTACATATCCAACACAAAGGGGTATCGATCATTACATGCCAAACTTTTCCCGCAAGAACTCCCGTACCTGTTCGTTCCCACCTTTACCGACTGCCAGCCCATCAGGGTTACCTTCGACCTTGAGACCCTCCAGCGACGTAGCCCTTGATAACGCTACGTATACTTGACCCTCCTCAAATGCCCGTGAAAGGTTGACCACCACCCGATCAAGCGTCATGCCCTGGGATTTATGTATGCTCAACGCCCACGCCGGCGCGAGCGGGATCTGCGTGCGACACAGTAGTGAATAGGGCGACACATCGCCCAGCTCATGCACTTGACAATCCGCATATATCGTGCGCGTCTGCTTATTGAGGAAGCGCACGATGGGCCACAGTCGTGGCGGGCGCTGCGACTCGGCAAACTGCTTGATATAGCCTTCCTTGAGGGTCGCGTGCTCGCCCCGCAGAATCGCTGCGCCGTTACTGTCGTAGCGCTGATCGTTGTTGCCGCCTTGACGTGGCAACTTCTTTGGGTCGTAGGGCTCGAAGCCCGCAATGATGCCTTGGCTGCCGTTGCAGAGCCCCGATGGGAGGTCGAGATTGGTAAGCAGCACGACGAGCATGCCTACCTTGAGCTCTAACCTCCGGTCATAGCGATGGTCGTTGAGTGCGCGAAGCGAGCCGTCCGGGTTCCTATCCCCCTTGCCAGCGAGTAGAGGATGGAGGTTCTCGTTCCAACGAAAGTCGTCCAAGCATTTAAAGGAATGCGGCGGGGTCTTCAGGCGTGCGAACGCTTCCTCGTTTGTCCGGCGGACTTCCTCGCGTGTCGAAAAGAGTTTCACGGCGTTGGCTGTGACTGAGTGATGGTTTACGAGAAGCTGGACCTCATCGGATGTGAAAGGGATGCCAAGGCGGCATTTCTGCAGCAGCGAGATGAACTTTTGGTCGTTCTGCCGGTGAATGGATTTGAGATGAACGTGGACAAAGTCGCATTCCTGCCAAGCCTTGCTACGGAATGCCCACTTGTCTTTCCCAGCGTAATATGCGCCACACTTGTTGCAGTTGTAAATTGTTTCTTCAATGTTCGGCAGAAGGGTACTGCCGCAGGTAATGCAGTGCTGGAAAGGCTTGACGGGCGGCAGCTGGCAAAAGTCTCCCGTGACGATGACCTGACAACCGCCAAAGGGCGATTTACTGCCGCGCCCTTCCTTCATGGCTTCGTTCAGGCGCTCAAAATGCAGGTTCTCAACCATACTGATCTCGTCGATGATGATGACATCGGTGCCCTTGAATCGTTCGCTGATAGTCCGGCTCTTTGCTGCCTTCTTCAACGTGTTCAGTGGTCTCTTGTGATGATCTGGAGTCCACCCAGCAAACGTCCACGTGGTTGTGCCCTTGATGGCGAGCGCAACCTTACCGGTTGGTGCCATGACCTTGACTACCAAGCCCTCGTCTTGAAGGCGCTTTCTGATGGCATGCAGAACCGTGGACTTGCCGCAGCCTGCCGAGCCAGTGTAAAAGATGTTGCGCCCACTCGCGGCCAGTTCAACCAATGCCGCTTGCTCAGGGCAAAGCACTGGCTCAGTCCGCGGCCCAGTCTCTGCCGCTTGGTTCGCCTCCTCCGGCATCTGGACCATGCCAGGCTGGGGGGCCGGGGACGGCTGAACGCCCCCAATCGGCGGTGGCTCACCACACGGGATTGGGGACATGTCAAGCCAGGGAGGCTCGAACGTCTGTTGTCCAGGCTCCAGCTCTCCAACGCCCAAGACAAGCTTCGTATACGTCCGCCGATGGCGCGCCATGCGAAGGAGAGGGTGCACCTCTGGGCAAGGTCCCTCGATATGAATTGCATCAATAGGGCAAAAGTCATATTCTCGTTGGGAAGCCCAGTAATCTCGTGCAATGGCTATAGCGGCAGCCGACAACGGGACCCCCATGTGATCGAGGGGCGCCTGGACTGCTGGGTAGGCGCTCGGGAGACCCGGAGGCGGCTGGGGTCCCGAATAAGGACTCTCCCAGCCTTGCGATCTCGCGAAGTTGGCTGGCTCGAACGGATTGTAGCCACGATGTAGGGCCGGAGGCTGGCCCAGACCCGAGTGAGCATTCTCCCAGCCCGACGCCGAATATACCGCTGGACTGAGCGGCGGCTGGAATTCCATATGGCCATTGTCCCAAGCTCGGGGCTGGTGCACCATATAAGTCGGCGGCGGCCCCGCTGCCATATAACTACCCTCGCGTGTTCGGACTGGAAGGCCCAGGTGGTGATCCATTGGAGGGACAAAAGCCGCGCCGAATTCCTGCAACTGCGACAATTGTGAAGGTTCAGGCGAAGGACCGAACGAGAAGTTTGCAGCATATTGTAACGGCGGTTCGTAACCCCATGTGATTGGCTGCATTACCCCGTTCGAATGCAACTCCTCTCTCAGCCCCCCCTCGTTTCCAGATTCCTCGTCGCTAATCACGATAACCGTTCCGTCAACCTCTTGCTTCTGCCTCTTGTCCCCCGTTTCCACAGATCGGAAGGCCCCTCCATTGTTTCCTTTGTTCGGACTCGTCTTTCGCTTGCTCTTTTTGGCTGAGAAGACGTGAGTATAGGTTTCCAGCGGAGCTGGTGTCGCTGCGCCGGGCGGTGCGCCTGACGAGGGGTATTGGAAATCGTATGCGACCGTTGGAGAATGTTCGGGCACAGGGATCGGAGTAGAGTATAAAGACAAGTCGAAGGGGTAGGCGTATTCCGCCATGTTTGGCGGCTGCGACGTGGGAGAATGCACCTTCCTGATTGACGATACCGTGCGGAACCTTTGTGGAAGTCGTTAGGGGGGAAAGAGCTAATGGCTGGCCTGAGGAAAAAGCAAACAGGCCGCACGGATTTCGTGGCGTTTCCTGTGCAGGGCATCCAAAAATTAAAGAAGTCGCAATGGCATTGACTTGAGGCTATGTTCTTCGAAAAAATCGTATACATTTCCCCTCCTCCTTTGCAAGTATGACTTAGTTCACGGGCTGCCATCCGAAACCGCAAAGCCAATGTAGAGAGTGTCCCTGAGGGCGGGGGAAGGAATGGAAATAGACACCCTGCAAATTCACCGATTGAGACGCGTCTCAATTTAGGTCTACAGTGCGCGTTCACGTGCTGATAGCGGCCTGTGAGCAAAACGGCCCGTCAGATTTAGTGCCGTCCGTCGTCCCCTGAGCGCACCGGCCTACCAAAAGACCTTACTGACCGCTCTCACGCACGGACTTTTCCTGTCGCTAGAGCTACTGTGGTATGTATGTGACGCTCCTCACTAACTGCTCAGCTGTTAGCACTCGAAGCGCTTGGCCAAAGTGATGGACGTGCGCTGATAGTGATCATGTCCGCTATCATTTAGTGTATCGATTCTGCCGGACAAAAAGGGCGGTCAGTCAAGACTTTTGGTAGGGTCCTCCGTAGTGTTTTACCCTCTGAGTTCGGGTTGCTGGTTCGTCTAATCTTTCTGACGATGCCTTCTTTTTCTGACATTCGGCTGTTGAAGCGAGTGGCTCATTCCCGCCCCAGAAACTCCCAGTCCTCGTCCCCGTTATCCTCCATGCCCGACGATGTCTGCTCATCTATGCTTTTGCTGTCATCCTCGGGCTGCTTTAGACCGGACTCTTCCTTTACAGCAACTCCCTCGTCTGTCCCATCTTCCTTGTCCTCTTCCTTGCTATCCTGCACTATATCCTTCCTGTCACCATCTGCTGTGTCGGGCAACACAAGCACGCTCATCCTTTGTCGATAAGGCGCTATCCACTTCCGCTGGTTATCCTGCCCAATCCCCCATCCTTCAGAGGAGTAATAGGCCCCCCACAGTCCCTCCCACGCAAGTAAGGGGTTGAAGCGGATGAAATCCTCCCAAGGGTCTTTACTCAGCATCCTTGCACCCGCAATGACACCGGTAGCCTGCTTCTCATATTCCTCCCTCTGGCGATAGACGGCTGCACATAGCTCTACATACTTAGCCATGGTCTGCTCGTCCAGCTCCAGGCCCTGGTGACAATTGCATCCATGGCCAAGCCGTGGCGGATAGTCGGAGGGAAAGTCATGCGGGTAGTTGAGTGCGTCCGGGCCGATACCCCCGTCCGGCATCTCCTCGTCTGCATGGCACGGGCAGTTATGGAACCTATGCCATTTCCCTTCATTGTCAGTATAGCTAGGCCTGAAGATGTCCGCACCAGCGGCGGGTGTGGGCGCCCGCCATCCAGGCCGGTCCTGCGGCAGGTTGGTTTGCCTCACTCCGTGAAGGACCTGGTTCACCCAGAATATGGCTTGCGTGCTTGATCGCAGGTACTTTTCCGGACTGGGCTCGGTGACGATACGCAGCAGTGCAGACAGCGCCTGGCGAGCCTGCTCCTCCCTCTCCTCTTCCTCTCCGTGGCTGGCGATCCGCGAGTGGATATACCGTATCAGGTGCCCATGGCTTTGCATCTCCATGGACACCGGGTGTTTGCTCTCCACGGGGGCCGTCTTGGCTTCTTCGAGGGTGACGGCAAGATGGAACTGCTGCACCTCGGCCGGAGGGATCTCCGGCACGTGCCCCCTTCTGCGGAATGCTTCACTGGAGCAATTGTTCCCATTCATCGCTCTGTCGACAGGAGGAGGGCGGGCATCAATCCGGTCTGGCAGGGGCCTGAGATCAGGTGGCACAAACGCAGCCCGCGCCTCGACGCTGTACCATAACTTGGGAGAGTAGTATCTCGTCCAGACAGTCGGCGCCAGAAGCGGGAACAGCTGCTTGAACGCCGGGTACGCCATGTGCCGTATCCTGTACTCGTCGAAATGCGCGAGTGCGGCGTGCACGAGCGCGATGTAGAGGTATGCCTGCGTAACCGAGTACGGCTCGATGGACGGGTCCGTTATCCGTAAGCGAATGGTATGTTGCTGTAGCGCTGCAAACGCCAGGTTGAGGAACCAGCTTCGCCTCTGGTCCCCGCTATCATAACGACATCGCTGTACAACCGCGAAAGCATGCCGTAGCAGCCGTTCTGGGTCACCGCCGAGCTGTTTCCGGGTGAGCTGTTGTCCGAACTGTGGGTCCACCGCAGCCGGGTACGGTGGAAGCTCGGCCAGTCGGTGAAGGTCAGGCAGAGTCCAGAAGTTCTGGGCATCTCTCGACCGTAGCAGATCAGCGCTGTAATGGATTTCCGGCAGCTTCTCGACCAACAGCTCAGGCATGTGCTGCAGTACAGCCTGGAAGTCGTCTGGCCCGAGCATGACATCTTGTTGCGCGGGAGGGAGCTGTCGGTGGTAGGCTTCAATGGCCAACTCGACATGGTACAGCCAGAACACCGTCATCGTCCTGTCCTGTTAGCCAACAAACATCAAATACGGCTAGGGGAGACCAACCGAGACTCAGGCTGCAGCCGAAACAGGACGCCCCTTTGCTTAACCCTGTGTATTCGGTCTGCAAACTCGGTAGCCTCTTCCGGAAGGCCCCAGTCTCTGTGCTCTGGTCGTAGTAGCGTAAGGAATGCTGCCCGCAAATAGTCACGATGTCTCCATGGGACTATGGAGCCGTGAAGAAATGCGTCCCAAAATGTCTCGGCTTCCGTACTATCTCTTGCCGTCCGTACCTGTTTGAGTAGTTCTTCTCGGCCCTCAACAGACATTGCGGTCAGATCCGGTGCAGGATCTGTCACGGGGGGTTGATAGCCAGGAGCCTGGCCTAATTCGCTGACAAGTGCCTTGAGCAGATCTTGCACCTTGTCTCCCGAGCGTGCAGAAAAGCCGGGGAGGTCGAGGACGGTCCACCTGAACTTGCCCTTATACTGGCTCAATTCCAGTCCGAACCGGGTTGTCAAACACCCAACATCCACGACCGACTCCTGACCCTCCGGTGGAAGGTCATGCTTGTTAAGCACGACCCAAACCCCCCGCCCACCATACTCAAGCAGCATGTGAATCATACAATGCAGATGCTGGACGGAATCCTCGAGGCGGGGGTTGGTAACATGGTGGATGAAAAGCATCGCAAAGTCACCACTCTTCAGAATATCCCTTATCAACTCGTGCTCTAGTGTTTCTACGAGGTGTCAGTTCAACAATACAATAATCAGGCCTTGCGATGGGTTGTCTTACGGTCGCTTCGATCCGGGCTCCAGAACGTCAGCTTAACACCGCAGGTATCAATTGACACAGATGTATGATGTCCGCCATTGTTATCACCCCGAGGCCTCGCCAGCACTGCATCCTCGCTGTGGCCGCTGACTTTGTTGAGAAGCGCAGTTTTGCCCGCGCCATTCAGCCCACATATCAGTATGGGATATTCGGGTTTCTTTCTGAACAAGTTGAACATGTCGGTGCTTCTCAGATTCCAAACAGGGATGAAGGGATGAGAGAGCATGCCAGCTATGCGAAGCTGAGGCGCGGCGACACGTCAAGTAGGCGCGATTAAGCGCTGCCTAAACTTGGAGCCAGAGATTTCGTCTAGGGCTGAAGTGAGACATCACCCAGCTGATCTAAGCTCGATGCAGATCTAAGCTCGATGCAGATCTAAGCTCGATGCAGATCTAAGCTCGATGCAGATCTGGCGTGCGCCATTTCCGTCGCCTTGCCAAGCCTCAGGCTGCAATCCGCACACTTGCACAGCAGGCAAGCAGGAGTTCCAGGTTATCACATGAATTGATGACATTTTGATTGAGCACGCAGTATAAAAGTGGGGGTTTGAAGGCTTTTTTAAACCTCAACCATATCAACTTCAAGTTAAACGACATGTTACAACGCACAGTGCCCGCAACGCAAAGATTGATGCTTGCTTTGGTAAGCGGGATTACCTACTTGATACTAGTCGTCGCAGGACAGGGTGCGTTTTTTAATTAGTTACCTTGGTGAAACAAAAACTGGATTTATATGCAGAGACATACGCAGATCTCCGCCAAGTTAACTCAGGTAATCATCCAGCTCGAACCCTGAAAGGGTATGAAACACATTGCACCCAATCAGTAGCCCCGCCTCAGCACTTGTGCTAGTGACATGCATGAGAAGTCAATGTATTCTTAACCAGTAGCCTGGGCATCCAGGGCCAGCTGGTGTTGTTAAGCCACTCAAGTGGCCCTTGTTCTAATGACGTGAATCTATCGACATCGATGTAAGGAATAGTGGCAGGCGCATTACACAATGTGCGGCTACATGAAGTAACATATGAAGCCGGATGCTGCAAAAAAAATATCCGGGAACGGGGTCCAGCCATTGCTCGAACTCAGGATCGAACTGAGGGCCTTCAGTGTGTGAGACTGACGTGATACCACTACACCATCCGAGCTTCTTATATCATATTGGTTACGCCAGTGACCTCTATGCATTACTTGAAGCTGTGGCTGGCTATTTCTGTTATCCTCCAAAGTTAGACACGGCATCGTGCAAGTCTCAGTTCTCACGAGTTTGCCCAAGTTAAGCGAGCATGTATGAGTAAATGCAAACAGCGATCTGGAAGAAGTCATTCGGTACAATCAATCTCTTGTGACTCAACACCTTAATTATCATATCAAGGAAGATAAGTCAACGTCCATAAGTCATAACGCCTGAAATTCATGCCCCTATACACACTTCCATCTAGTTCCGTCAGTAGGGTCTAATACATGGCCCCAGTCTCCATCACGAACGGCAGCGTCTTCGCCCCAGAAACCACCACGACTGGCGTCCCCGCTGCCGTCGGCAGACTCAGCACCTGCATTGACATCGGCACGGGTTGCGCCCCCGATACCACCGTTGGCCCCGGTACGATATACGTTGTCAAGGTCTTCGCATAAATATCGATCGCCACCCCGGGGTCATTCGCTTTGTACATTCCCACCGCCGGTATCCCTTTGCTCCCCAATACTGTCTCATTTGACCCCCCACTATTACTTGTAACACCCCCTGTGTCCCGTCCTTCAACCCAAAGGTTGAGGCACTGTGGGTAGTTCTGCGCGCCGTCCGGCCTGGCTGCATAGTGCAATGCCAGCAGCTCATGTCTCAAGACATACGGTCCCGTCTCTAAGCCCTCTGGGATGCCGACTAACCAGCTGTTGTTGCTCCCGATCAGCACGTTCGTAGCCCACAGCCCTGGTAGCCCCCCGGTATAATTCAGCAGCGCCGGGGCGGAGTTATCGATCTTGGTCCATGACAGCTTTGTCTTATCTACGCTCGCGCAGCCGCCGTCTGCCGCTGTGCACGGCGCAAGGTAGGACATGACCGGCCCACGGTGTGATTCAGGCCACCCGTTCCACTGTACATGGATCTTGTCGCCCGCCTTCACGGGCGCGTGGACCTTGGCAGGGGAGCCATTGCGATGGCATACGATGTCTGGGGTGGAATAGTTCGATGGGGGTACAAAGCCGTCGTCCTCTACCGTTGTCGACCACCCCACGACAGAAGGGGGGTTCGCGGTGCGGCCTGTCGGGTCAAAACCGCCGTACACCAGGCCGTTGATTATGAGGTAGTCTATATGCGAATGCGCCGCCACAGACATGAAGAATAATAATAAAGGGGCGAGGGTTGCGAGCGTTGTCAACATCATGAACGAATCTGCCGACAGAAAAAAAAAATGGAGATTTAAAACGGGTTTTACGGGAGACGCTCAAAGATTGCAGACGGGATGCCTAGAGTATGTTGAGTGCACAGCGTATATGTATGCAGCATCCCATTAAGACTTCTAGAAAGGAAGGCTTGCGATCGGCACAGAAGTAAATAATGGCGGGCTGTAAAGTACACTGCTCGGAACCCAGAATTTCGCAGTCGCTCTCCGCGCTCCTTAATCTGTTCTGCCTCCATACCTATACAATATCTCCCGCCTTTTGGAGCCCGATTTCCGGGTTGAGGAGTACATACAGAGCTGAATTATACAGTCTGTGCCGTGCGCATCTTCTCCTGATGAACGGGAGCGGAGAGGGTTGTGAAACAGATGACGTCTTTAATTGAGCCGAGCGATATATAGCATTTGACAAAAAAAATCCCCAGAGTGGGAATTTGTAGAGGCGATCAGAGGAAAATGATGGTGCGGCAGTTATTTGCTTATAGTAATGCTCGCATGGTGCCCCTCCGTCCTTAGGCGTTCCGGATAAATCCCCTGTCCCATATCTAATTGCCTTTCCCCGTGTCGTGGGTGGATCATAAGCAAAGTCGGCAGGCAGGTCGGGTCCCATCTGGAGATGTGGGTGGGGTTCTTCATATCTGACTCGAAGCTTCTTTCCGGATGCATCTCGGAGCCTTGGGGGTGCTGATCCAGGGGCGTGCTGCTCGATGCCGCTAATTAGTCCCAGGCAGATGACCCGGTCATGTAACCCTGGATCAAGCCCCAAGGTGCAACTCGATATTGGTATGGCGCCCGAATCTGGGGGTTTCTCCAGATTTTCCGGCCGGTTCTTGGGCGTGCATACCTACATACTTTGTACGTACTCTCATGGGTCAGGAAAAAACAGCACAAGTGGGACGAGCAGAAAGGGGGGATCTAATGGGAAATGGATTCTAACGCCAGTGTTCTGCGGTGTCCAACTCTCGTCTACATTCGTACATGATACTGTGTCTCTTCTCTCTGTTCTTCATCATCCCTGTCGTTCATCATGACCTCCTCCCCTGTCGTTCAGAAACAAACACCCAACGTTCGACGTCCGCCAAGTGTATTCGTTGGCCATGTGGTATGGTCAACGGCTTCAAGACGTTTTCGGTCCCGGCCTCTTGAGACCACAATATTTCACGTGGTTCTTGTGCGCCCCCTTGTCACCACTTTCTTCGCCACAGCTGCACTGATAGTAATATGTCCCTTCAAACTCTCGTTTGCAATTATTCAGGTGCCGTATGTAGTTGTCTTTGCGCGCTTGGTCGTAGAGGCAGGTACAGACGTACTTGGGCACGTGTGCCCTCTGCGTTCCGTTTTGAGACTGTCGCTCGTTTCTGATGTGCGCGTTGCACGTAGAGTGTCGCTGCAGGTTCTTCTGGGAGGCAAATGACTCTTGGCAGACTTGACACCTGAATTGAGTCGAGCTGCTTGCCTCGGGGGCGGGTTGCGACCCCTGGGTGCCGGGTGGTGGTGGGCCGCTGTTAGGCTGTCTGTTAATACTCGCCAATTCCATGGTGGGACCTATCTTGACGAACCTTGCTTCGTTTGTGTACAAACGAGAAACATTCTTGAAATCTACCTCAAGGCCATACGAAGTGGCATCGTCGGTAGAGGGCTGAATCGGGCTGGGAAGATGTGCGTGATTGTAACCGTACGGCGCCGTTCCTTGCGAGTTGACCGGGGCGCTAAACTCCTCGACCGCTACTGCAAAGTTCCCGAATGTTGGGTCTACATTTTGGCTGAGGCTCGACGTAATGAACTGAGGCGGCGCTGGTGGTGATGCTGGCTCTATTTGAACAGCTTGACGCTGCCAAGCCGGGAATGACGCAGCGTTTTGCTGATATCCGAAAGACACGGCGTTATGGAAATACTGAAGATTGCCATACACCGCCTGATGGTCCTGAAAGGTATTTGGATATTGGGTTGGAGGAGCATGATAATCAGATTGAGCAAGGTGCGGGGCAGGGTGTGAGTAGGCGGGGTAGGTGCCAAAATTAAGGGTTCCTGAATTGGACCCCGCCAGGCCCCAGGTCCCGGCAGGAGTGCTCTCCTCCTCCTCCAATGGTGGTGATTCCCTGCCCTGTTGCTGATGCCCCACCATGCCTTGGTCTCAGATACCCTGTCGTCGTTGTTAAGAAAAAGGTGAGACAAAAAGTTCAGTGATACGACCAAGTTGCACTGGTGTACATACTTACCTTCTTAATATACTTTAGGTTGAGCCAGTTGGCCCAACTTGGGCCTCACATTCATCTTCGCCTGAGTGACGACGACATGATACATACCCAAGTTCTTAGAGCCTGAGGTGTCGCCTGTAAGATACTTGGCTTGCCCTCAGCACGACTAGCTAGATGACTGCAAGCTCCGCAAGCCTCAGGTACACCGTACTTTGGCTTGTCCCTTCAAATTTGGGTAGAAACAATATAATACTCAGCCTCTGATGCAGCCCAAAGAAGTGCTTAGGCTTGTGGGCAAAGACGAGCGCCCCATGTGTGGCTGATTCCTGGTGGACAGATGTCGTCTTTACACTCGCATTCCCAGAATTCCACCTGAGATTGGACGCCTTACAGTTCAGCTAGCCTTTTGCGACTACCGCTAATGGCGGCGACACCGATTATAAGTGAGACTACGTTTCAATTGGCGAAGATGGCCCGAATGTTCTAGGAAAACCAAGCCTTTCGGATTGAACTCGGGGGATTTATAAAGTGCTAGAACAGCACTGATCTGTCCCTGCTGTGATCGAGAGGCCCAAGGCGGAATTGGCATTCTTTGTGCTGTGCCTCATCTCATCTTTCGTGGGCAATGTTTCTATCGCTGGGGTTGCAGGCATCCCAGCAAGCCCCGCCCACGTGGTTGAGCGTCAGGGAAAACCAAGAGAAAAAATGACGAGGCTCCCGGTGACTCGGCGGTGAGTCAACACCTGCTTGAAGTCCACTGGTAGCCTCGTCTGGCAAAAACCGCAGCACAGGTTTCCTGCAAAGACAGCGCATCGACTAGGTGCCAGCAAACTTCAACCATCCGCCTCGTTCTCGATAAAGAAGCAAGGGGAATGATGCCTCGGTTTCGTTCTCGTCGCGCAACAGAATCTGTTTCGCGTTGAACGCGTCCTCGATCAGCCTTGGTCTCTGAAGAGGTGACTAAGGAGCTGCCGGAAACCGCCATGAGCGGTAAGGAAAGAGCCTCAGGTCGGGTGCTGCCAGGACGCTCGGTCGGTGTCCGGAACCATGGAAGTGGCTGGAAGTCGAGGAAGCGAGCCGTGGGTTCCGGTCTCGACGGACGGCTCCGACCTAAGAAAAGAACACTGACAATATTTCTCGGTGAGAGACATGGTTGTCACGGCAGCAGAACCATCGAATGGGAGAAAAGAGAATTGCCGTTTCATGTGGGGGGGCAACGCCCGGCCCAAGTATGCTGGCGCACTTCGTCAGCAGAGCGTTGAGTGGCGCCAAAAGCTGACATACGCCACACTTTAAATCCTTCGCCGGAATCGGTCGGGATGCAACCTCCACACCGTCAGGAAAGGCGTTGTTGACTCCGCGACCGTGATGAGCTTAGCTTGAAATAATTGAGGCAATTGACGAGCGCTCGCCTCTCGCGGAAGGTTTTATTTACATAAGCCGCATCTTCTTACTTTAGATAGGAAATTGTATGACTCTCTGCGAGGCTCTCATTCTCGAGGAGGTATGCTATTCATGCATCTAGGTTCACCCTCACGCCCGTAGGTCCGGTCGCGCAGTTTGGCAGGATCTTCACGGCCCCCCCCTGTCCCCTTTTCCTTCCCTTGGTATGTCCCTATTCACTTGTTTCGCCTCCCTCCGCCTCTCTCCCTACTCCCTGTCCAAGCTAGGCTTTGTCACAATGACCCATCCGAGTTGTACCGATGACTACGAGAAAAGCACTATCCATAGGCTGTGCTGTTGAATACCGCACAACAGTAATGACGAATCTGGCCAGGGATTCAGGCCTCCGGGGTCTGGGTCGGGTTAGGCTAACATGAGTAGGTAGTCCTGGAGGAGAGGTATTCTCCGGGTGGATAGCTCGTTACATTCTCTTTCACTTTCAGAGACCGTCTCGTCGTCGTACACAGCAAGGTACCGTCTAAACAAAAGGTGCTGTAAATGCTCCCTATCATTCTCCCCCGGAATCTATGTATCCAGTCTGCTTGATACAAATGCCAAACTTTCGCGTCTGTCTTGGGCTTTTGCTCAGACGTTCTATTATTTTGCCGAGCCTCGTTCGCGTGTCACAACGCTAAAGGTCATGGTATAATCCGTAGACTAAATCTACAGTCACGCCACGCTATAGTCAGCAGATAGGAACCGGAATTGATTGAGGACACGAGACATGGGGCTTCGTAAAGCCCTGCAAGGTCCGCATCATCAGACTGACAGTGATCTCAGTGCTGTTCTCACCGCAGTCGGTTTTACCTGTGTGGTGGCATTAGTAGTGAAACAATAACCAGTTAATCTATCTTGCGCCGTGAGGTGCTTACTATGTAGTAGTGAAACCAGCGATAAGGTTCCTTTATTTAGATAGCTTCCCTTAGCGTATTCAGGTCTGAACATTAATATGCTTAAATTCTCTAATTGAGATTCTAGCTTTCGTGCATGCCTCGGGATGTTGCACAAGAGTGTTCTGCAAAGCAATGGATACCTATAGGAGTCGATTCTTCCGCTAATCACACATCGGAAACACGTTCAGCATTGATAGGATACAGTTTGGACTCCTTCGCATGACCAGCCCTGCTAGCGCAATGGTAGCGCGTAAGACTTCTACGAGATGTAATCGCAATCTTAAGGCTGTGGGTTCGAGTCCCACGTAGGGTGCTCCTTTTTTCTCTTGGCTCCTTCTCGATTTGAGCACGAGCTCCATAGGGCATAGCTTCCTTCCTGCTTGGGTTTTTTTTCTTCTTTTTTTTTTTCTCTTTTTATCCTTTTTTTTTTCTGTCTAGCGCAGTTTAAACAGCGCAAGAGGTGGTGTTCACAATACGGCTATATCCTTGAGAAAGCCTACTAGTTTGCCTTAATTACGTCATGTATACATGTCTGATGTCCTGCTAGTGTGCCGTGCCTGCATACGGTGTGAGGTTTTGCAACTCCCGTAAATCGGACCCAAGAGCCTGTCAGTCGGGCTGGTTTCACGTTGAAATGCAGGGCTCCCCCACAATGGTGCCGTGATGGCCACACGCAGAGGCCGGCCCTATTTCGCCCTTGATTGGATTGCTTTTGGTGGTGGCGTAGCAAGCTGCATGCAACTGAAGGCCTCAAGCATAAGGCTACTCGTCTGTCTCGAGTTGCCCGACATCAATTGCAGTGCACAGCCACACTGCACCCGGATCCTGCCTAGTCTTGCCGAAGGGTATGCCCGTCGACGCGCATGGTGAGAGAAGCAACCACCATGCTCTCTCAATTCTCCATCATCAATATTCGGTTTTTGTAAAATGGCGCATGATGCGAGCCTTGCAGGACTCGTGACTCAAGTCATCTTGGCGATCCAGGTAGCCGACGAGCATGTCTTCCGGTCCGGCGGTCCCCATGGTACCTTATGTATGTTCGTAGAAGAGCCGTTGTCCGTCACTTCTGATCACGACAACCCAGAAGCGTGGCTTAAGAACTTTCACGTCATACATAAAAAAAAAAAAAATTTAAATTCTTTTTTTTTTTTGGGCGGGGGGGTTAGCTTGATTGTCTCTTCAAGGAATGGCACGAAGACGAGTTTAGGGTGCACTGGGGCGGCAGGCCATCCTGAATGGCTTCCTTAGTAGTGCCGAGATAGCGCTGGATAACTATTACCGGGAGGCGGGTAGGTAACATTCCCGCTGTCTGTTTCTTCTGTCCAGAGAGACCTGGTGTTTTGTCCAGGAATTCTGGAGAAGAGGGCGCTGGGGCAACGTAGGCCTCTCCCTGAGCCAAAGGAAGTCGAACCTGAGAAACCAGCTGTGAGCACTCTGCCGCCTCACACTGAAAGCCACTCTCGTCAACGGCAGTGGAGGGTCCTACAGAGAGGGATCAGGGTACTTGCGGTACGAGACACATCAGCATCTTCGAATCGATGACCGCGTCGCAAGCTGACAGCAAAACCTCGATAGAGCAACAGCACGCTACTGACTATATCGTTCACTGTCACCATTACAGCAGCAGGAGTACAAGCGTATAGCTACTGACCAGCAGCCAACAGCCCAGAGCCTCAGCGTGGAACCTGGAATAGTCCCGACTACTTCTCCACAGTACAAAGCTGCATGATGCGGTTACTGCGTCTGTACGTGACTGTTCTGCCCGCTCTCCGGCATCGCCACGCCCGAAAGTCTTACGCGCGGTGGATTATGGTGCTGGCCATGCTGGGTGTCATGTCCACAGCCGTTTCGTTAGCATGCTTTGTCTGCAGCCCTGCAGTGTCACGGATGGCTTCGGTCTCGGATCTACAACTCAGGCAGTCATTGTTCTGCAGCTCGTGTGGGCGTTGGACGAAGCCGTAAGCTTGGAGGTGAGAGAAGGGAAGAGTGAATAATAATCGTCAACTCTGTTCACCCTTGCTACAAACGTTGCTGCAGGCTTGGACATCCCACCTTGCTCAGATTTCTACGCATGAAACGGCAGAGGCGTTAATACGAAGTTTGTCCACAGATGATTACACAACGCGCAGTGTAAATCTCATTGCAGTATGTTTTTTAGATCTCGAGAACGCTACACTTCACAATACAGGACACGTGGAGAAGTAGGCAGAATGGCAAATTCTGCCCCAGTAAGAGCTTGATGCTAACAATATAAACGGACACACATGCGTTGAGAGAGACGCTCGCTCACACCATACCATCTCAACTCGGGTCAACCTAAACTTGACACATCATTTAACCCTGAAAATGAGATACACCATCAACTCAAGCGTCATACCAACCAGCCCAGTCAGCCTGCGCGTGTGCGTGTTGCTCGTAATAACCTCCGGAAACCGCTCTTGCGTATAAAACTCAGTGATGACCTCCTTGGTCAGCCTTCCTCCCGTTTCAGCCGTGTGCAAGAATGAAACCGTCTGAACAAGGCTGACAAAGTACAGATTAAGCGGTAGACCAGATGCCCCAGAGGCCTTCTCTTCGCGTGTGCGACGGCGGTACGTCTGTGCGAGTGTCTTGACGGTTGTCTGTCCGTCTTCATCAGCATCGCGCAGCATGGACTCGAACATGGCTGGCTGAAAGGAGTAATTATCCCCCTGCCGGAAATCGAGCCTTGTAAAAGACACATCGTGTTCAATCACATTATGCCGCCGCATGTCGACCAGATCAAACGTGCCATCCTTGTGGAGCAGCGGTTTCAGCTGCGAAGCCAGGGTATGCGCGAGGGTAGGGCTCATGTTCAAAGCCGTCATCAGCGCGGCTTCTACGCGCGGAAGGGTGATGTTCTTTCCATCGCGTGGACTACATACCGTCAATAACCCTCGAGAATAGGGAAAGTTAAGAGAGGCTTACAGATATCCTTGGTTCGCGAGTGAGTTAAGTCCCGGACAAGGCCCTCGATCTGCAATGTTTCCCTTCATGTATGTGTGGTCTTCTTCCTTGATCGTGGCAATCTCACCATCTCTGTCGCCTGAGCCGAAATGGAGAAGGCCCCGCAACGTGCCAAAAACTGTGAGCCGCATTTTGACGCGTTTCACCCCCAACAACATGCGGAAGACTTGGTTTAGTAACTATCTTCCGGTGTAACTGAGATGCTGCGCGATCTTGGCACCTTATACTCATTTTTATCATATGCGATCATCATCCATCAGAGGGAAAAATTCCCACCAGGGAGAGAGGCAGCCAATTGCAGACACGGTCATGGTCATATTTGGCACCCTTACCTCATCCCCGAACATGTGCATAGCAGCCTGATGCCGTTCCCTGTGATCAACCCATACTTCCTGATGGTTGCACGGAAGGGATGACTCGGTGCCCATGGGATCATCTTCTCACGTCAGCCTTGGGTGGTGATTGCCCGGATGGTAACCAATAGCTGTCATCCCTTACACACCTTCAGCGGTCGTGTTACGAGATTCCTTGCCGAACCTATGAATTTAATGATTCTTTCACACCATCTTCGTTCAGGTGTGACCTGTCGGTTTCAGCCCTCTTGAAATTTACTTCCTGTGTAGACTTATTCGAGCCTAAGCACATTCCGGGGGCGGAGTTTGTCATCACATGGACCAGAAAACCAAGCCAACGGCCCGTGCCAACAGCCCAATTAAACAACCAACAATACGCCACTGACTCTTCCTACTGGACGCCTTCAACGCCTCTTTTGCACATCTGCACAGACTCACGGGTGCAAGAAGTGGGGTTTTCACCTAGCGCAACTGCCGAGATAAAATGCACAATCCACACCAACGAACCGTCTGACTCCTGAGCGTGTCTTGATTCTTAGCTACACCCGGACTCTGCGAATGCAACTCGCGCAGGCAGCTAACCGCTGACCTTACACGACGACGGCAGGGAGGGTAACAAAGTGGGACGGTCAGCTTCGTGGTACCCCAAGCCACCGATGATAGTTGGAGTGATAGTCTGACCAGTCGACCAATCAGATATTCGTGTCTAACCCCATGAGCGGAGCACCGCCCGACTCAGATGTGGTGAGAAGACATAAGGGTCCAGATTTCGGAGTACGTAGTACTATTATCGTGCCCCTGCAGATCTCACTCATCTGCGTCGCTTTATTGTATATATAGGATGATCCATCTCCCATGTGAATGATTGCAAGATGTTCTTGAAGTCTGCTCTCAATCACGCTACCCGATTGACAGCGTCCCAAGGCAGTAACTGTCAAGATGTCCAAACAGAAGGAGCCAGAGGAGCTACTCCCTTCCTTCAAACCAACCCTGACCGAGCGCTTCGCCATCTCCACCTTTCATGTCATCAACAAGGCCATCCCGTGGTTTAAGTTGCCTGGCATTATTGGCGCCTTCAACCTCGCATTTTTGCGTATCGAGCTGCGGCAGTACAATCTCTACGACGGCTACGCATCTCCGTCTGCACAGGGCACCGCAGCCGAGGATCCCTTGCCCGACGACCGCTATTTGGGGGCGCGAAATTCAGATGGCAAATACAACTCTCTCGAGTTACCCAAGATGGGGTGCGCCGGTTTGCGCTTTGGCCGCAACTTCCCACGGAAATACAGCCAAAAGCCCTCCGAGGAAGAGCTCATGACCCCAAATCCGAGGATGATCTCCGACAAGTTCATGGCCCGTCGTCCAGACAAAGGGTTTATCCCCGCCACGACCCTGAATTTACTAGCGGCAGCGTGGATTCAGTTCCAGATCCACGATTGGTTTAATCACGACAATGTAAACCCCCCCAATCCTCACATACCCTATATCTCGGATGATTACTGACGGTGAGCGTAGAGCGACGAATTGTTTAATATTCCAATCCCACCAAACGGCCATTCTTGGGCAGATGGCGATGGGAAGGTTATGACCCTTCCAAAGACCCAGCCTGACGATATTTTGGATCCGAGTGATGTGAAATGCCCGGGATATAAGAATGCAAACACGGCGTGGTGGGACGGGTCCCAGATTTACGGCTCTTCGGAGGCGGTTACCCAGGCGCTACGCACGCAGCACCCAGATGGAAAGTTGGTGCTGGATGAACGCGGATGTTCCAGCTTTTTACCCAGGGACAGCGACGGGAATCCCCTGACAGGGTTCAACAGCAACTGGTGGATCGGGATGGAGATGTTGCATACCCTCTTTGCTCTCGAGCATAACGCTGTTTGTGGTAAGCTGCGTGCATCTTATCCGACATGGACTGGGTAATCCCCCCCCCCCAAAAATACAAACATCATTCGAGGTTGGTTCTGACAGAGTTGATGTGATGGGGTTTACCTGATAGGGACCAGATATTCGACAAGGCAAGGCTGGTAACCTGCGCGCTGATGGCAAAGATCCACACCGTCGAATGGACGCCCGCGATACTTGCCCATCCAGCCCTGCAGATCGGGATGAACGCCAACTGGTGGGGGATCGTCGGTGAGACTCTCACCAAGGCCGCCGGCAGAATCTCCAAGACGTCAGAGATTATTTCGGGGATTCCCGGGTCAGGGGTAGACCAGGATGGGGTACCCTACAGTCTGACGGAGGAGTTTGTGTCTGTCTACCGCATGCATTCGCTCATTCCAGGTATTCTCCCACCACCCATTCCCTTCCCTAAGTTGTGTTTTGTTTCCCCCCCTGTTTTCCCCCTTTTTTCTTTTTTCTTTTATTTTGTATCTTTTTTACTTTTATTCTTGTTTTTCCTTTTTCTTTTGCCTCCCTTCCCCGTTTCGGGTTTCGCCTGACATGTGTGTGTACCTGTAGACAACATCGCCTTCTTCTCCTCCACAACCGGCACCCACCAACGCACGATACCCGTAGCAGACATGACATTCTCCCACGCGCAAGACCCCCTCGTCTCCGGCACCACTCTCGCAGACGCATTTTACTCCTTCGGTATAAACTACCCTGGTGCCATCACAAACAATAACTACCCTTCCTTTCTGCAGAGCCTCAAAACCCCCGACGGCCAAACCCGAGACCTCGGCACGGTAGATATCATTCGTGACCGCGAGCGTGGCGTTCCCAGATATTGCTCCTTCCGACGCATGCTCCGCTTGTCCGCCCCCAAGACGTTCCTGGAACTCACCGGCGGTAACGCCGCCCTGGCCAGAGAGTTGGAGGACGCGTACAGCGGCGATCTTGAAAGGGTGGATGCGCTGATCGGATCGCACAGCGAGCCTGTCATCCCTGGTTTCGGGTTCTCTGAGACGGCGTTCCGCATCTTTATCCTCATGGCCAGCCGGCGACTGAAAAGCGATAGGTTTATTGCGGGCAGCTGGGATAAAGAGATGTACACCCCTGAAGGATTTCACTGGGTTCAGCATACGACTATGAAGGATGTCCTTATCAGACACTTCCCAGGGTTAACAGGGACGCTGGGGAAGAGCAAGAATGTGTTTGCACCCTGGACCAAGATGGAGGGGAGTATGGGATATCAGGGCATCGAGACTAATGCTCCTGCTGCTCCTAAATAAGGGGCATACGGATTTGGAGGTTAATGGTTTTGAGTTGGTATGTGCGATATGATGCTGGATATCAAGGTTGCAAGATATTTGTTCAGATCAGAGCTGTATTCAAATGGGCATCACAATCTACAAAGGTGATTTACTTTTATCATCAGAAAATATGCAAAATTATGTCCGGGCTTGTTCGCCCGGCTCATAATCAGAGCGTGCACCCGTCCATCGATTAGAGCCATGTAATTCCTGTGGCCTCTCCTGCGGTGATGTCTGCTCCATGTCGTGTAATTGAATCGGCGATGAAGAGAGTTCGCCGTGGTCTAACCTTGTGTCAAGCTCGAAAACTATGGGTGGCTCAAGCTGCTGTTCCTGCGGTGGCTTGGGGAGCGGCTCGAACTTGCTTCCTTCTCCTTCAATCAGGTCTTGACCATCAATCTCGCCGTCCACCTCGGCATTGTGCTGTTGTTGGTGCCATGCTTTCTTCCGCTTCCGTGTGGAAAAGAAGATTGCAGCTAGGATAGCGATAAAAATAACACCACCTACCACGCCACCCGCAATGGCTCCCGCTGAAGGGCCGGAACTAGGTGTTGGTGTTGGACCATTGGTTATATTCGGCGAACCTAGAGAGCGGAGCTGTGAGCGAGAGAACAAAGGTAACAACAGATAAGCACAAAAATGTCAGACGGGTTTGCTTACTTGTGACTGTAGCAGAGAGAAAGATACTCTTGACAGTGTCAGAAGACCATTTGACATTTGCCAGTCCCCTCTGTCACGCCTCCGAGGATATACGCTGCATCGCCTCCCGGACAAGCTACCGCTGCGGCGCCGAACACAGGGGTCACGACTCCGTAGTTTCCCTAATTGCCCGGTGTCTCTGCCTTCCACGAACCTCCTCCGGACCCGTCGGGCGTCATCTTGTGAAGACTAATGGTCGAAGGCACATCGCCGTCTGCCTGTGAGCCGCCCCATGCAAAGACGGCTTTGTCGGTGGTGTCGACCCATAATTGCTCGAACCCCTCGCCAACCATGTCTGGTTTGTCGATTGGTTTTAGCTGGACGGTAGAGTTGGTCCATGACTTGTCGAGGGGGGTGGATAGGGTTGTGTTCACTGACACCAGAGTCAGACGAACGGGCTATCTGGAAAACAGGGATGATGGGGGTGATAGTACGTGTCAGGGGACTCCCTGTGTACACCCCATGGACTTTCTCAGAAACGGAACCTCCGTCGATGTATACGTAATTGTCCAAGACAGCGACTATGCACGCTTGTCAGTCGAAAGACTCTCAGCTATACTGACAAGAGAAACTCGCTTTTGTGATTCGCGCGCCGCAGAAAGGAGCTTGCGGGCGGCGCGTCGTTCCGGCGGTCAATCCCATCCTGGGTCGCGCCGCACAGAGCGGCAATCCAGAGACTTGCGGCGAGGGACGGGACCCGCCGCCGCCATCTTACCATGCTCCTCGAAGTGAAGCCGGCTTTCCTTCAGAAGAACCGGGTTATGTATCTCGTCGTTTTCGTCTTCTTCGTTCCAGAGACACAACGCAAGTTGGTTGGGAACGGTAGCATGCCAGCAAAGGGTCTGCATAAAAGCCTGTTCGACATCGTCACCAGAGACCGCAAAACAGACAATGATCATGCGCAGGTGGAAAGAAAGAGGGGATGCCGCAGCTAATTGCATTGACGTATACGACCTCGACTATCTACAAGCGGGACTGATATACCTACCATCTGGGGTAGGCGGAGCCATGGCCTCCTACTCAACGGGTATGTGGGACATCCCCTCAAATGAAGATGGACTGATTCAAGGGTGTAGGGAAGTTCCTGGATAGAACCATCAAGAAATTTGCTGCCCGGCAGGGATTAAAAGATGGCAAGTATACGAGAGGAGACGACATCTCTGACTTTCCGATCGAGGAGGCGCGGTTCGTGGGGATCTACACGCTAGTCATCCTCAGCGCGCTAGGGACAGTTGGCTATGGAATTAGTCTCCTGTACCGAACGGTGAGCCCCCTGCAGCCCCTTTAGCGCGACTACACGGATTGGGATCTGACGCGGGGGTAGCATATCGCCGTTCCGCTGGTTATGCAATTCATCAGCGGGGCAGCTACGTCGAGCATATTCACCGTAAGCCCCTCTTATCTCGGTAATATGTGGATGGAGAGACTGACCGATGAGAGTTGTGCGGTACCCTTCTGACGGACCTAAACCCCAAAGCATCCGCTACCGTGCAAGCTTCATACAATCTCGTGAGGTGTCTAGCTGCGAGTGCAGCCATCGCTTGTCAACAACCGCTTGCGGATGCGGTAGGTTTGGGGTGGTGCTTTGGTATTTTTGGCACCATCATGCTCTGCGCGGGACCACTGGCTATGGTCCTCCAGAAAAAGGGGATGGGGTGGAGGAGACAGAAACAAGAGTCATTGGAGGCTAAAATGCCCCGTGCTGATGTGAAGGTTTGAACACATGCGTTCGCGCTGCGTTCGCGCAGTGATAGGTATATACCTAGCCTTTCGATTCCCACTGTAATCTTATCGGGGCACACTTACGCTATGATGGTACGAAGACGGGCTCCGGGGTCGCTCATCAGGCCGAGACGTACTTACCATGATGATATTTATGCAGCCAGATACCTCGAGTTAGTTGTTTTAGAGGACACTACGAGAATCTCTACATTCTGGAATCGTCCATACCTTACTAATGAGTCATGAGCAGTCCGTCAAGATAGGTAGCTGCCTTAACTAACAAGCTCATATGATACCCTAGTGCCCGATATGTCCTCAGCAAGTCCTACACCTCATTACTTTTTTCCGCCTTCACATGTCTCTTGACATGTTCAAAAAACTTTGAGTCACCTGACGGGTACGAAGACGTCATCACTTTTGGGTATATAAACCTCCTTCGTCTTCCTCTGTGAGCCATCGTGCCATCTTTCCCAACATCCAGAATCGCATCTAACAACCTACGTACCGAAGTCTTCTTCATAGCTGACATCTTTACACTGCAAAAGCAATCAGTCACGATGATAACTATAATTTGGTTGGGACGAGGTCTTCTGCCAACGGTATTTTCTTTGGGGCCAGTTACTCTGTGGGTAGATATGCCCGATATCTACCTGCTCGATCTTATCGTAGCTACGTTCGTGGCCGGTCATTCTCTCCGGGTTCCAGCTCTCGACTATATAGCATATGGTCTATATGCGTCGCAAGCGATTCGTTACCTTCTTTAGGTTATTGTTCCAATCTAGATCTGGAAGCAAGCAGCAGCTACGGGAAGGACCCTGATGGTTGCTGGCTGCATCAGTTCGTGTGGTTACAACTACAAGGGCGAATCTGGGAGGTGCGAATCAAGAATCCACTACGACCTCCCTTCCAGCAAGGCCGCCTGAGAGGTGCTGAACATCGTTTCAAATTCGAGCGCTCATACCGTTTATCGTCCACAACCTTCAGCATCACACCCCTGCAGCATTTCGGGTATCTGCGATCTAGCGGTTCGAGAAGAGCTATCAACAACAAAGAATGCACCAAGTCCGGATAACTCGACGTCTCCAGTGTCTTCAACGAATGCAGAAACCTCAACATCTCCAGAACCAACGACGATGTCAAAGATGAAAAAAGAAAAAAAATGAAGAGGACGTCATTTCTACTACAATAGTTCCAGAAACACCGCGAAAATACGTACTACCCCAGAGGCCAACAGATCACCAGCAGATCACGTCTTCGAAGCGATTGGATTTACGATGGCCAACGACCACACTTCCATTATGCCGTAATGACGTTAGCGGAATGCTAGCCACTTAGTCCAGAAAAAAAGCTTTAGTGAGGGAAGGGTAAAGATGTGGTAAGAGAGGAGACACTAAGATTATATAGTTCCTTTTATACGAAAAGAGTTAGCGAGACCGGATATTTCGTTTAAAGTAGAATCTGCTGCGTAACTTACAGGTAAACTTCTTAACATTAACCATTATGCGACTGGACACCCCTGCCGACGTCGAGAGATACTTAAAGCTTTTTATCCTTAGTAACTCGATCAAGCTAAATAAGTTATAACCTAAAGAGGGAACCCATTTAACGTCATTCGAAATTAAGACTAAATACCTTACTTATAGGTCCGCTTCACATATGTTAAGTCAACTCCGTACTCCGTATTTCCAGGAGAAACACCTTTAACACCGTTGGTTTCCAAGACATTTCGGCTCACCGAATCCACCTCCGTTCCACACCTTTGCCAAGGCTTCGGTGTGGCTACACAGTGGAGAATCGGAGCAAAAATCCTTGAAATCTTATCGGCAAACAGCCTGGGGCGCTGCGGCTGACGCGACCAACAATCTGGGATCTGGGGAAAACCCCCGTTGGCTAATCTCAGCCCCAGCTCCCTCGGTTCCGCCCTGCGCTCCGACCAACGCGGGACAATGACTGACCAATGAGACTTGCCCCGACCTCCCCACTGAGACATACGTGGCTGCCAGTAAAGAGACCAAAGAAATCGCCGGGTTAAATGCGCACTTGACCGAATCTCTGACGTTGGAAGAAACGTTTCCGGCGGTCGGTCGCGTCGGCTTGGCCGACCTGTTGGACTGTCATCATTTGTGCCCAATTCTCAACGGAGACGTTGAGCCTGTTTTTGAAAACCAAAATAGCAGTTCACGATTAAAAGGCGGGCCGGGGCTAAATCTCAATTCAATCAACACAGGGCGGCAGCCACTGGGGAGGCTGCAATCCCCTGAAAAAAAAAAAAAAAACGCCACAGCAACCTTGAACATCGTGGGAGCGGCCAGTGGCACACACCCACAGCTGGTGTAACTCAGTGGGGAATCAGGGGCCGGACACTGGGCGACCACACACACCCTGGACCTCCAGGGCATCCACGCCAGCCGTGAGGTCCTGCCGTTTTTGAAGATAACACAACACGGAAGCGGCCACCACATAGCAACCCTTTTAAGGGATTTCCTGCCAGCCCATTGGATGTTTCGCATTGTCCTCGTCACTTCAACCTCGCAAATGACTGAAATGCTGTCTTGAATAGAGATTTGCGCATTCGCTACCAGATTATCGCATCCCCAGACACGTTCCCCAACTTTTTGGGCGACCCTTAGTTATTGACAGGAAAACCCGATACTTCTGGTCGCCAATCTTTTTAACTTCTGCTTCAACTTTCAGATTCGATCCGCAACGATAGTGGATTCGCAGTTTCGCACCGTCAGCGGTTGCTTTGTCTCAGGTAAGCAACGGATGCAAGTGAATTTGCGCAAAACTCCTGTCACTCTCGCGCAGGGTGCAGCATCCAAGCACCTCCCTCTATCCAATTGAGACGGAGGTGCCGAGTATGGACGTATGCAAGCAAGCATCACCGATGATCACATAGAAAAACCCTGAAAACCCAACAGACCGCCTGGCCCAGACCGCTTTCCACTGGCCGAAAAGAGTCGAGATTCCAATTCCCTCGGCCGCAGGCACCCTCACATCCTACCCTGCGCCGCTTCCCACGAATAGCATTGGATCCTGCATGGCAGTTTTGTGTGCTTTTGGCGATGTAAAAACAGCAACAAACATTCTGCCGCCGCACAACACGCCTCTTTCGGTTTTTACTGCCGTCGTCCCAACTAATCTTGCTAATCTACGCCGCACCCTTTGTTATTATTTCATTTCTTGCCTTTTCCGGGACTCTGTCGTCTCGACGCTAACGTGGGCCTAAAACTTCTTTCAGCCGACCGAAGGAACAGAAACGCCTAGCCTGACTCGAACGCCCTGACAAGACCGACTGTCACAAACCGGCGCCCGACTACATATCCCTACGCATTTGGCTACGCCCTTCTCCAGACTCGCGCCCCCTTTTTCTTCCCCGTTTCTTAGCCGATCTGATGCGCGTTTAAGAGATCGCTCTCCACACTTGCGCGCGGGTCCAGACACGATTGGAGTTGGTCCGGGAACCGTTTCGCCCCAACGCCACCGGAAGTCGCGAAACAGGAGAAAGAAAAATATATATTCTAGGGGGACCTCGAGGAACGCCGATCGACCGTCTTTGACAACTCAATTGGCGCCGACACTTGCTGGACAAAGAACTACATCAGGATTGGTTTTTGCACGACATTGACGTCTGGGAAGCACAATCCCGATTTGAATTGATATCCCCCACCGGGTGTTTGTCGTGCTTCAGCTTGAAAACAGCGGGACATACGTTCGCGATCGTCGCAATGGAGGGATCAACCCGCAGAATAGTCCCAATGAGCGAGTGGGCTCCTGCTCAGGAAGCCATGTTCGAAGAGATGCCCTCGGCGTCGATGAGCCAGGCGGCTTCCCGACACCACCTTGCGACCTCAACCCCGAAAGCGCCGCGACTACGAAGCATGAGCCTCTCGTTGCCATGGCGGAGTCGGCCCAAGTCAATGTTCTTCGACCACGACGCTGCCGAGCACCGCGACCTTTCGTTCGAGAACACCACAAACCACGGATTCGCTGTTGAGACTGTGGTGGAGGACGATGCCGCCGGTCCCTCGTCAAGGCCCGAGCATCGCAGCAACATCAAGGGCATGCTGCGACGGGCGTCCCTTTCCCTCCGATCTGGTGTCAAGGGGTTTATCCATAGGAGGACATCAGTCCCGGCTGCGACGACGTTTGATAATGAGTTTCCTCAGCAAAGACCCCGCCTGTTTTCTACTTCTGGACCTTCGGGCAGTTCTCGGCCCACGACCGCCCATTCTACTTGGCAACGTCTCAAGCAAGCTACCAACCTACACAGGCACTCTCGAATGCTTCATACAGGCTACGGCGAACGCAGCACTTTCGACCTCGCCACCATAGAATCTCCAACTTTCCCGATTCCCGGATCAAACGAGCACCCGCCCATCATCCCGCGAAACACTGGTGCTGCGGCAAGACAAGCGGCCGCCAGCGCATGCCATGGACTCAACGACTACGATCTCTTGAATATGCCTGTGCCAGGCCCGAATTGGCTCGCGTCAGAGCAAGGCCTCGGTGATCACGAGAGTGGAATAGGAATTGCATTGACCAGTTCCGAGATAGAGGCTTTCGTGCCCGCGGACGACATCGACTCGGACGTGGATGTTGGTTCTGGCTCTACCGAGGACGAGACTGAGATCATCAAGGTCGACTTCATCTCCCGCCTCCCCGTTGAACTGGCTATCCAGGTACTCTCGCTGTTGGACGCTGCGGCATTGGCTACGGCCAGCCGAGTCAGCAGGAGCTGGAAGTCGGTTGTGGATGACCAACACATCTGGCGCGAGTCGTTCCTGCGGGAGAGGACGGACACATACGCAACGAGTGGCCCTATCAAACCGGGATCTGGCCTGGGTGTGCCTCCGGTGCGACCTGGCAATAACTGGAAAGAGACGTACAGGGTCAAAGACGAGCTCGACAAGAAGTGGAAAGAGGGCAAAGCGCGGGCCGTGTACTTGAATGGGCACTCGGACAGTATTTACTGCCTCCAGTTTGACGAGTATGTCCTCGTATTGCCCTTCAATCTGAGAACACAGACTAACCAAATCAAACAACAGGTCAAAGATCATTACTGGGTCGCGTGACAAGACTATTCGTGTCTGGGACCTGAAAACCTTTGCTTGCAAGCTGATCATTGGCCCGCCTGAAGTGATCAATGATGCGTCGTTGTCTCTGCTGTATGACGAGGATAACAACCCGGTTCATTACGCAACGCTGCCTGAGATCGACCCGGTTGCTTCTGTCAATGGGCCACTACACGCCCCGGTGCGCGCCCATCCTTCGATTCCCTCGCTCTACTGCCCTCCGACCCATCACAAGGCTTCGATTCTGTGTCTGCAATATGACGACCGTATCCTGGTGACCGGTTCGTCCGACGCAACCTGCATCGTCTACAACCTTCAGTCCGGTTATCGTCCGATCCGACGCTTGCACCACCATAGTGCGGCGGTGCTCGATCTGGTCTTTGACGAGAAGCACATTGTTACCTGCTCTAAGGACATTTCGATCTGCGTCTGGGATCGCGCGACTGGTCAGCTCCTGAAGCAGCTACGTGGCCACTCCGGTCCTGTGAATGCCGTCCAAATGCGCGGCAACACCATTGTCTCATGCAGCGGCGACTTCCGCGTCAAGCTCTGGAACATCGACACGGGCAAGAACATTCGCGAGTTCTTGGGTCATACCAAGGGTCTGGCATGCAGCCAGTTCTCAGAGGATGGCCGCTACGTCGCGTCCGCAGGCAATGACAAAGTGATCCGAATCTGGGACGCGAACACAGGCGAGTGCGTGCGCGAGATGAAGGCCCACGACAACCTCGTCCGCAGCCTGCACGTCGATAGCATCTCTGGCAGACTCGTCAGCGGCAGCTACGACACCGACATCAAGGTCTGGGACATGGAGACGGGCCAGCAGCTGCTTGATTTCCCCAAGTGGCACAACAGCTGGGTCCTAAGCGCCAAGAGCGATTATAGGCGGATTGTCAGTTCCGGCCAGGACCCCAAGATCCTGATTATGGACTTTGGTGCGGGTGTCAGGGGCATCGAGCTACTGGAGAGTCGCAATACACCTCCCGCGAGAGAGTTACGCGCGGATGAAGGAGGATATATCTGATGGGCTTACGGGCCCAGTAATAATATATAATAGCCACCATGTGGCGCGTCAAGATCTAAAAGGGCGATGGGACGGATCATGGTGCTTGTGGCAGTGATGGGATCTCTGGCAGATCTTCACAACCAACCTTGCCCCTGGTTCTCATCAGACGTCTCAAGGTCTACGAATCTTCTTTTGACGATTTTCTTTTGTCTGGGCTTGGAGTTAGAGAGGGGAAAAGATGAAGCTACTTTTGGTATATGGGATGGAAATAAAAACGTGTGACAATGAGGCGGGTGGGCATGGTGCGCTCCTCGCGGAACCGGAGCTTGTGGAGTCACGTCACATTTGGCATTTTGGCCTGGTTTATTTATATGCGCTGCTGAGCTTTACATTGAGGTCTGGGGTTCACGTTGTCGTGGTTTGCATTCGGACGCTGCTGCATTTGCGGGTTTATATTATAAGCTAGCTCTCTTTTTAAAGAGCGAGGAGCGGTAGTTTAGCAGATAGACACATGTGCTTTTCATCTGTTTTGTCAGGTAGGTAGTGTATGTAGGTAGAGCTGGATTTATTAGAGCGATAATCTAGCCAAAAAATATTTGATACACAAGCTTTTTCCGCCGTTCATTCTTCTCTGTTTTGTCCTGTGTATGATGGACATCATGATCTCTCTCTCGGTACGACTCTGTTTCACGAATAGACTTAGTAGGTAGCGTGAGTTTTGCAACTGGATAAAATGTTCCCTTGACGATCACGGCATCGCGTCGAACGGTCTGGAGTGAGCCGAGCGGCAGAAAACCTTTTTCAAATCCGTTACTTTGGTATATTATGAGCGTTCACAGTTTCTCGTATCTCAACCAATATGTGATCAGACAATTGAGTTGCACGACTGCTCAGGCAGGCAGTAACCACAGTCAGCTATGCAGGCGGTGAGATGTTCGTGGCCCCCTGTATGTGATGAGGGTGAATATGTAGCGATACGTCCCACATTATACAGAAGCCAGGCAAAGCTTTATTCATCACGTTTTAAGGCCTCACCGAGGACTGTGTACAACATAAGGCACGTACGTACGTAGCTCAGAGCATCGTACTCTGACCAACCATTATTACCTGACGAACTAATATTACGTAACATGGTAAGCATTCCTTTAATCACGACATAATTAGCCTGGCATGGCATGAACATGGCATCTGGTGGTATAACATATACTACCTACTCTACTGAACGGGAACGGCGTTGGCTCAACATAACTTACACACGCTCCTGCGTGCTATGTAATGTGCAGTGCTACTATTACTATTTAGGACCACCAGGCAACGACCATCTGTCGGACAACAATCGTAAATGGACAACTCTGTATGCGCCGGAAGTATTACCTAGATTGGAATGGATATGCCCGGCAGCACGATAGCTGCAATAAATCCTTAACACGTAGGCTAGTTTCTGGAGCGCGCTACTAGATGTTTGAAGATTGGATTGGTATGTAAAGCGTGATGTGGCGAGAGCCCTCTGTTATTATTAATTAATCTTGTAAGTAAACCTCATAATCCATTGGTGGTCGGTCGCAACTGCCTCACTCCCTCCACGACAAAGCGAATGTCTGTCACTCTCTAGTTACCCAGGGCATGAGGTTCGTCGTTTGTATTGGCCCCCCTTTTTACTCTCCCATGTCTTTTTACTCACATTTCTTCTCTAAAGAAGGGTTATGAGTTTTGCCACCAGCAGACTACCCTATTTTGTGTCTCAGGCTAGGGCGTTCACGGACGTAAAGAAACATTATATGTAGAGCCTTTGTGGTCTGTTCCTGAAGCATCTCGTGAAGAAACGTTCGGCCAGTTCGTGCCCCCCCGACCAATGCGTATTTATTCCAGGTATGGAATTGGTCAGTGTCGCTCTACCGCGTGCGCAGTAGTAGGTAGTCTCCTTCCGTGTCTCGGCACCGAGAAAAGTATTATGACCAACGCGCACACAAAAGCTGAGAGAGAGATCGTAGTTGATCCAATGCCGACAAGGGGGTCTATGAGCTGGAGTATTATGTGTGCTAAACTCGAGGGACCTGCATTCCTTCAGAGCGTGGCACGCAATGATGTACCATTGCGCATCATAGAGTACAAACACATGCACTACTACCCGGTCTATGACGACAATTGCTTGACGCAGCGTTACAGCTCGATATCAGAGAACAACCTAGCCACGCTGGAATTCAGATACCTGCATGAGAGTTGCAGTGTAGGCAGTGAGTTCTCTTTGCTATTCACTTCATATCTACCTGCCACGAATACGTATGTAAAGGTACGCGGTGGGGAACCAAGACAGGGAGAAAATTGAGTGCATCGAGTTAAGCTCATGTCTATGTATAGTTCTCTCCTCTAAGGCTCGCTTGGCACCGAGGAGATGTATAATTACCTAAACAGCAGGAATACCGCAGAGGCGATGATCGTATCCGGTCCAGTAATTTCTCCAGTCCAGAACAACACAAGTTGTTGTGTGTAGTTCAAACTCGAGGGACTTGCATACCTCCAGCGTGGCATACATAGCATGGTGTAGTGGCGGTACAGCACATGCCCCCCTCCTGCGTTGAGAGGACGGCATCGTTGCTGCTGTGTCACAAGTATGAGATCAGACGACCGACAACCATCCATTCGCCGTCTAGACAGTGTATATGCATATGTCGGCAGTTCGAAGCCACATTTACGATCCTGCTGTGCCCCACGGATAACTGCTGCTTGCTGTCAGTATAAGTGTGGTTCGGGGAGTCGGGCATCATCACGTGTTGTGGCGGTCCAGACCACTGATCTGACCGTGTGGGCGGTGGCTTGCGGGACAGCGCACATCTTTCATGCGGAATGCTGTTCTGTTCTGTCGTGCGGCAAGGGCTGGTGTTCGCCCCTTATTGCTGTGATATAATTACCCCCGACAGCTGCGCACCACTCACTGTAAAGTGATTGACACCTGGCGATCACAGCGATCCGGTTGGCAGTTGCCACATGTTCTGCCCTTGCATATAACGCATGAATGCTATCCCTTAACCTGGGCCAAACTGCGCATCTTATCCCATACAGACCCTTTATATGTTCGTCAGTGAGTCACCAACATTTTGTGTGTGATGGCCTCGATTTTGGTTGGGTTTCGGTGTTGAAGTGCGGGGGATGGAAATTGGAGAGCCCAGCACGGCGGCGAGACAGGCATGTCACAGCGTCTGCGCACACTGCAAGGCACAGAATTTGGGGGTGATGGAGGGGAGGGCGAGTAAAGAATTCCCCGCACACAGCGACCCAAGAAATCTGTAACGGTGACCCCTGGCTACGGAGGGGCAAGTGGCCAACTGTGCCAAAACGTTTTTTTGATGAAAAAGAATTGTTACAACCACCCCGAGGTAGTTTTAACAACTCAGACCAGTTGCCGCGCTGAATTCTACATGTACCATTAAGCCCCACACCTTCCTGCACACCTAACCAACTAGACACTTTAGGTCTTTTAAGCCTTCAACCTCCTAGATCATTTACCTTTTTACCTTAATATTACACCAATTAGTATAGCCCAGTCTATATATAATAGTATAGCTGGAATCATCTTTTTCTAGCGATTCTAGCTATATTATCTACGTACTAGTAGCTAGTAAGATGGCTGAGAAAAAGAGGTTGGAAGAAGTTACCTTACTTATTATACTTACTTACTTATATATATACCATCATAACTACCACCTGCGCCCAGGATGCACTGGTATGGCTAGAAAGCCCTGATTTAAGGCTTCTTACTGTAATAATTATATACTAGTGGCTAGTATAGTGGGTGAGAAAAAGCCATGTGAAGAAGTTACCTTACTTATTACACCTACTTATTTACACGTGCATTACCACAACCACTGCCCGGGCGCAGGTGGTGGTTATGGTGGTATATATATAAGTAGGTAGGTGTAATGGGTAAAGTGACTTCTTCATATGGTTTTTTCTCACCCACCATACTAGCCACTAGTATAAATATATATACTGTAAAAAGCTTAAAATCAGGGCTTTTTAGCTATATTAGTGCATCCCGGGCGTAGGTGGTGGTTATGGTGGTATATATATAAGTAAGTAAGTATAATAAGTAAGATAACTTCTTCCAACCTCTTTTTCTCAGCCATCTTACTAGCTACTAGTATGTAGATAATATGGCTAGAATCACTAGAAAAAGACGATTCTAGCCATACTACTATATATAGACTGGGCTATACTAATTGGTGTAATATTAAGGTAGAAAGGTAAATGATCTGGGAGATTAAAGGCTTAAAAGGCCCAAAGTGCTGCCGTGCGTAAAAAGATACATCGTGTAAGCCACCGCAGCTAGCTGCACCTGTCAAGAAGCGCACACTCAATCGGCGAAACGTGGTCTGAGACTACACGGGTGGCGTATGCGTAGTAATATTTTCATCGAAAAAACGTTTTGGCACAGTTGGCCACTTGCCCCTCCGTACCTGGCCTCCATTTCAGGGGTCCGAAAATTTCCTTTCTGGGCACAGGCACAACCTTCAGCTCAGGCGTTCGGACGACAACTCAGGACACAAGGAGTGATTAAAGCTGCATTGAACGCGCCGTGCCCTCGCGCGTGTTTCGAAACATTGCACCGGTGACCGGTCGAGTCACATCACAGTCATAAATAACCCGCCGATACTGTGTAAAGAAACAGGAAAAGAAAGGAAGAGAAACGGAGACTACAAAACGGATCAGATGGATTCAATGGATGATGTCGCCGCCTGATTCTGCTCCTGGTTCCTGGGTCGGTAGGTTCTGTCCCGTCCTCGGTCTTGGTCAGGCTCGGTCGGTGGCACTACGGTATCAACATAGCAGCAGCCTAGCCTCAGATTATGGTTGGGCAGTGCGGCTCAAACTGAGCTGGATACAGTGATGGACAAAGCCACAGACAAAGGCTTATTTGGCCGAGATAATGGGACCTGGTTTTAGAAGCGGGCTTTGGAGGGACGGCAGACGGCAGGGTAAGACAAGGCTGACAATGCAAATCCGGTTGCCTGACTTCAGGACAAAGAACACGGCCAACAAGAGATAAACTTGAGCCAACACGAACAAAAGGAGGATCGCGTTCAATATATGCGAAAACATGCGAGGACAGTACGGCCGAGGATCGGGGTGACTGCGCCGTGGCGCTAAAGGACCCGATGGTCTGGCCTGACCACATCGGTCGACCCCTTTCCCTTGGAGCGGCAGCGGCGCTGTACGTGTACGTGTACATACGTCCAAGAAGTACGTCCGTAGCCACTGAGCTTTGTGTGGACTTTGTGAAAATGTGACCATCGGTGATGGACAGACGAGATAAGCTTCGCATCGCCACAACCAAGCTTTGCCTTGCGCCTGATGAACCTCGGTTTACAGAACGAATCCGAATGTAGCGTTCGAATGTCTTACTGTGAGGCGTCAGAGAATATCGCGTCTTGCCGAGTTGCGGGCGGCGCCTATTGTTTGTTCACTCCCAAGGCTGTCTGGAATCTTTCCTGTCCAACGAAGCCCGTGACTCGCACAAAGGGCTGGACGATGGTATGGTTACAGTGTGCCCGGCACTGCACTTTCGCAACGCCACAAAGTCTCTGTCGCGATACCAAACGATTGGTGCGGAGAAAACGTACTTCTGTGCCCACTCCGGACTCACTGAGAAACGTTGTGGGTGGGCTCAGCGGGCAACAGTCTTGCTCCACAAAATCTTAATTGCGGCCGTTTGAGGTACCGTACCTTGCAGGCCCGTCGCACGTCGTGTGTGGTTGATTTTTTTGGAGGAGGACATTTGGGGGGTTACCGCCGTACGGTGGTAACGACGAATCGGGGCCGGACCTACCGCGTCGTTTTGAAACGGCGCTACTGTACCTCCGTACCTGCCTTTGACGAGACCAACAGCACTGCGCTGCATCTGCTGTTGATGCATGTAGATGTAGTGGCTCAAAAGACCAAGAAGTAAATGGTTGCTCACCGTCTTTTGCCAAAAACCAACAGAAGAAAGAAGGTATGGCGTTGAATGTAGAGCCAAGAAATAAGAAATAAAGTCATGATGTGGTCCAAGCGTCTACCGCTGCACCCCGCACTAGCATCTCCCAGCGAACGATCTCCTTTAGCCCTTTTTCGGTCGTGCCAAGGCGCCCGTTTCGGTGATCTGCCGCCCGCATCTCTTCTCTTGCGCAAATGGTTTCCGCCCACAACATCGCATCAACTCCCATGGTGTTGCTCAAGAAACGGCAGCGCTGATCATCCATGCTCCTTCAGCGGCACGTCCAACAACAAACAAACCTGGGCCCCCCATCCGGTCCGTCTCGACTGCCTGACAGACAGACCATTTTAAAAAACAGGACTGAGATCGACGTGGCCCTTGTCCTTGCCCTCTGGCCCTTGCACAGGCGCTCGGCGGCTGCATTCTGTCCTGCATTGACCTACCCCTGAATTGGTACTCAGCTGTGCATGTGTGCCCAGCCAGATCTTCTCGCCCACGCTTTTGCGAACTTCGTCCGATGTTGTGCACCAGTGATCTGGTCGACTTTTACAGGATTTTACTATCTGCGTGCAGTAGTGTCTAACTCGGCACTTGCTTACTGTGGGCTAGCCCGTTTGGAGATTCTGGTGTTGCCAGCCAATTGAGAGTCTCTCGATTCGGCATTGCTCTCCAAATTTGGTAGGGACTCGCTGCCTTGTTATCGACAGACATTCGCCTCAAGTGAGGTTGACAACGGGGGGAGGCTCTGGTCCTCGACCCCCTGTCCCGTGTTCCCGTTTCCTTGGTGCTCCACAGTGTGCCGTCTGTGAGCAGATACACTAACGTATGGAATACAGTAAGGTGACAAGGGTAGCACACGGCGGCAGGACACCAAGATTTGGCCCAGCTTCAGCAGCTGTCCCCACACCAGCCGAGCTACCACAACAATAACTGACAAGCGATGAACATGGTGGTCCCACTTCCAACGGAGCGATACCAGGACAAGGATGATGATGGGGCGTTTACCACAGCTCCTGGCCACCACTCGACGACCTTGCATGAGGAAACAATATGGCCGCAGGCGGGAGAGCCTCCTCCTGCGGACTACGGTCGTAACGATATAAGATTTGATGGTGCCGCTGCTGGCCATCGTGGCTGCAGATGCTTGTGCTCTACTACTGCTCCGTCTACGCAAGCAGCAGAGGCCCTTGCCCATCACCCGCTACTTTCGTCTTCTTCTCATTCCCAACCTTCATTTCGTTGTTGTGATTTTTGTTCTGACATTCCTTCACTGAGAACATCGACACCCGCTGGTCGTCGTCGTACTACAACAAGTGGCAGCTCATCGTTAGCAGCGCCTTTGGACGTGAGTGTGATGATCCCATCTTTTAGCCCTTCACCTGATGTGCGCATCTGTTCGTCTTGTTCTTTCGGCCGAGGTCATTGTTGGTTGTCAGGTGCAGACAAGCTTCAAGTGGGGCGAGACCACGAGATCTATTGTTCTCGCCCAAACATCATCGACGCTATTCTTCCACTCTAACAGCATTCATGATCCCTTTGTCCCTGGACCCACTTCGCCGTTGTGGGACGGGGCAACCAGAACAATGGGGCCCGACAACGATGAGAATAGCTCCTTTATCGACGGAACGGTTGTCAGAGCGAAGCCAAATTTAGACTTATAATCCGGTTTCGTCTCTTTCTTGCCGACATGCTGTTTCCTCCCAGATGCAACACGCGCAGAGAGTTCAGACACCAAGAACCAAACATCGCGGGCGAAGCAAGCTACTTCATCCGGGCAACGGGGCTAACTTGTACCATTTTAGTCTCATAGACCTTCGTTTCGAAGTACACACAACAGAGCAACATCAACGAATAGCTGGTACTACGTCATGATGGGTTTACCAACAATTTTAACATTCTTTTTACTGGCGGTGCGCCTTCTCTCGCCTGCTCTGGCGGCGCCCTCGCCCCGGGCCGCTTCCAGCTACTGGCTCAGCAGCATCCAGCGGCAGGGTGAGGTTGCCTATGGCGGCGCTGCAGGCTACAAGGTCTTCCGCAATGTTATGGACTACGGCGCGAAGGGCGATGGCGCCACGGACGATACGGACGCCATCAACAAGGCCATCGCAGACGGCAGCCGTTGCGGCCAGGGCTGCTCATCGCAGACCACCACCCCGGCGCTTGTTTACTTCCCTCCCGGCACTTACCTTGTCAGCAAGCCGATCGTTCAGCTCTACTACACCCAGTTTGTCGGTGATGCCGTCAGCCCGCCGACCCTGAAGGCCGCTGCCAGCTTCCAGGGCATGGCTGTCATCGACTCTGACCCGTATGACAACACCGGCACCAACTACTGGGTGAACCAAAACAACTTCTTCCGCCAGATCCGCAACTTTGTCATCGACCTGACCGCGATGCCCGCCACTGCTGGCGCCGGTATTCACTGGCAGGTTGCCCAGGCCACTTCCCTGCAGAATATCGTCTTCAACATGCGCACCGATGGCGGTGACGCCAACGCGCAACAGGGTATTTTCATGGACAACGGCTCCGGCGGCTTCATGACCGACCTGACCTTCAACGGCGGCAAGTTTGGCGCCTTTTTCGGCAACCAGCAGTTCACCACCCGCAACCTGACCTTCAACAACTGCAAGACAGCCATCTTCATGAACTGGAACTGGGCCTGGACTCTGCAGGATGTCAAGATCAACAATGCTCAGGTCGGTATCGACATGTCGAACGGTGGTCCGACCAGCCAGACTGTTGGGTCTGTCCTTGTCGTGGACTCTACCTTCACCGGTACTCGGATTGGCATCAAGACAGCCTACGACCCCATCTCTCCCCAAACCAACGGTACTCTCATCCTCGACAATGTCGATCTGACCGGTGCTACCCAGGGAATCGTCAGCAACGCTACGGGCCAGCAGATCCTCACTGGTGGGCAGAAGGTCAACTCTTTCGTCCAAGGTCGCAGCTACGGCGGTGCCTCAGGCACTTCCGGTAAGGCCGTGCAGTCGCCTCAGACAGCCGTCGAGAAGCCGCGTACCCTGCTGGACAGCAACACCGGCAAGGTCTTTACCCGCAGCAAGCCGCAATACGAGACCCTCCCGGCCAGCAGCTTCCTGTCAGTCAAGGCCAACGGCGCCAAGGGTGACGGTGTGACCGATGACACGGACGCCATCCAGGCAATCTTCGACAAGGCCACCGCCGATCAGGTCGTTTACTTTGACCACGGTGCCTATCTAATCACCAAGACCGTCAAAGTCCCCAAGAACATCAAGATCACCGGTGAGATCTGGCCTCTCATCATGGCCGGAGGCACAACCACCTTCAAGGACCAGGCGAACCCTGCTCCGGTTTTCCAGGTCGGTCAGCCTGGCGACCAGGGCGCCGTTGAGATGAGCGATCTGATCTTTGGCACTGCTGGCCCTCAGCCCGGAGCTGTCCTTATGGAATGGAACGTTGCCGAGTCTTCCCAGGGCGCAGCTGGTTTGTGGGACGTGCACTTCCGTATTGGCGGCTACGCAGGCACGCAGATGGAGCTGGAGCAGTGTGCCAAGAACCCCAACGTCACCAACCCCGTCAACCCCAACTGCTTCGGCGCTTTCCTCCTTTTGCACGTTACGTCTGAAGCTACTGCGTACCTGGAGAACACGTGGTACTGGGTAGCCGATCACTCGCTCGAGCCGTCCGCCAACAATGGACAGATCGACATCTTCAATGGCCGCGGTGTGCTTATCGAGTCTACCAAGGGCCCTGTCTGGGGGTACGGTACCTCATCTGAACATTCCGTTCTTTACAACTACCAGCTCCGCAATGCTTCGGCCGTGTACCTGGCGCTTATTCAGACGGAAACCCCGTACTTCCAAGGCAACCCAATCGCTACGAGCCCGTTCAAGGTCAATGCCAAGTATGGCGACCCCGACTTTGCTGCGAGCTGCTCGGGCTCGGACAAGAGCTGCGAGCGCGCTTGGGGATTGCGGGCGGTCAACTCCAAGGATGTCTTCATCTACGGCGCTGGGCTGTACTCCTTCTTTGACAACTACGACCAGACCTGTCTCCAGACAGAGTCTTGCCAGACCAACATGGTTTCACTGGAAGACTCAACGGTTCATCTGTTTGGATTGTCTACCAAGGCTAGCACAAATATGCTCACCATCAACGGGCAATCAGCCGCGCTGGACAAGGATAACAGGAATAACTTTTGCGCTACGCTTGCCTTCTTCCAGTCTTCATAGGCGTGGACATGAATTGGGTGGAAATCTGACAAGGAGAGGTGGTGGAGTTTTGTTTTACTTCTTCTTTTCTGGCCCTAGTTGGCATTGACAAGAGCAATTATTTTATCGGATGAGCGGGACATATTACCTAAGGGGATTCTGGTAGATAGAAAGGAATACACGATGTACATACGGGACTGTGTTCAGAAATGTGGCTGACAGTATATGATGATAGCCATATGGGGGTTTACCAGTGATGACCTGGTTAGATAGCACAAAGACATGATGTAAAATCACCCACGTTCCAACGTTGTCTGCTTGTGTGTGCTTGGGCCCAGTACCCCACCATGGTACACTAGGTACGCACCCTGAATAGGCTCAAGTTTCGTAGCGTCTTTCTTCGTTTTGATGCCTTTCAGCGCCAGATCTAATTTTACCCTGCCATTGTTAAACCGACCCTGGATTTGCGGTATTCTGCTTGGGCTTTGCTGGCAACGTGTTTTTAGGGGCGACTTTGCAAAATTGTCCCTTTGCTCGCGGTTTGCCATCGAACCTTCAGGTAGGTACCCTTGTATTCTTAGTCATCAAGGTCGGTCCAACCGTCCAAGGCACTGAGGCGCGCCTGCATGTGCGCAAAGTTGACAGCACAACGTCATAGCCCATTTTTTGCTTTTGCCGGAACAGTGGCGCAATACAAATAACAACCTCACCCACCCTACCACGTTTTGAACCCTGTTGCGCCGACACATACACGATCTTGTGATCTTGTATTTTGCCCTCTTTTGACTTGTCTAATTTGGCTTGTTCCTGTAATGCGCCAGCTGTTGCTCCCACCGTAATGGACACCCCGCCCTCATCCAACACGCGCAGCGCATCGCAGCGGCGTCGCCCTCGACCTTCGGAAATGGCTGCCTCTTCCTCTCCGTCTCCCCTTAATGGCTCCCCGGCTCCTGCGTCACCCGCAACTATCCAAACACACATCCCGATATCCAAGACCCGAACGCAACGAACAAATCCCCACCTGCCCACCCCGACAGAGCTAGCTCTTCTGGCTGCGTACCCCGCGCTGCTGGGCTTCGGCGCCCTCTTTTCGCTGGTGTCTCCAGAAACAAGGGGGGCAGGGTTTGATGCCTACACGCAGTCATACCACCCTCAGGACCAGCATCTTGCGCCGTCCTACTTTGCGCGCAAGGATAACCTGCTCAACATACTATTTGTGAAAAGAGGGTGGTTCTGGATAACGGTGTCATTCTTTGTGTTCATCTTCACCCATCCCGCTCTACAAAATACCGAACGGAGGGTGAGGGCAGCGATGCGTTGGGGCGTGGTGACTGCGTGGTGGGTATTCGTTACACAATGGTTCTTCGGGCCGGCCATCATCGACCGGTCATTCCGGTGGAGCGGAGGCAGGTGCGAGACTGCGGAGGTAGCAGTAAAAGAAGGGGAGGCGGACACGGGGGATGTGTTTACCGCTGCGGCGTGTAAAGCTGCAGGGGGTAGATGGTTTGGAGGGCATGATATCTCTGGCCATGTCTTTTTGCTGGTGCTGGGGAGCTACTTTTTGCTACAGGAGGTCGGCTGGGTCGTTGCTCGATTTGGGGGACGAAATAAGAAAGTGGAGGAGGAACGGAGCATCGTCATGCATGATGGCGCTGTCAAGGGCGCTGATACAGCAGTTGCGCCGGAGGCGAGAACTGACAAGGTACACGAGGGACTGGGATTGGGAGGCAAGTTTGTGCTGACGATTGTTGGGTTATGTGGCTGGATGTTGTTGATGACGGCGATTTACTTTCATACTTGGTTCGAAAAGGTACGTCTTCACCGGGAAAAAATGGGTTGGAAAACAAAGAGTGCTAATAAGTGTGAAAACAGCTTACGGGGCTGCTCGTCGCCTTGATGGGGTTGTATACCGTCTACGTCCTCCCTCGATGGGTTCCTGGTCTCAGACAGGTGCTGGGACTGCCTGGCATATAATGACCGACGTGACTGGACCCAAAAAAGCAGGCTAGTATGTAGGATAGAGTTGGAAGGGCCAGGAGTGGGAGAAATGGCACGAGAGACACAATGATAGTAATCCGCCGCATGCGGCATGTAAATACCTAGATTGACCTCCCCTTGAAAGGTCGCCTTTAGGAACATACACTATCAAAACTTCATCCCTACACAACCTGCCAATTCTCCATGCCAATTTTCAGGTCATTGTGTTGAAGGGCTTATGTGGGGCGTCCGAGGTATTCCTGGGTCGGGCCTGCGCACGGTCCACGCATGACGACATCGAAGCTATTCCCACAGGTCTCCGCTGTCGCATCCAAATGTTTCCTCCGTAAACCTGCGCGCAACCTGTGCGATTACCGCAATTGAGCCATGCCGTACCCTCAATCTACCGATATGCCGCGAGTGCCACGAAACTTGCCAACCCTCGTGCGGTCGACATTCGAGAAAGCCAAAGCCAACGCCGACCTGCTGTACTACCCGACGCAAGTGGCCATCCTGCACGCGAACCGCATTCCCGTAGGTCCTCCCCCCTTTAGCCCTTCTATTTACACCGCTAACAATTGTGTAGTTCCAATTGAGGTTCTCCCCAGCGCTCGCAAACAAACCCAAACCCCCGGCGCACATCGTTCCGAAGGTCGAAGCGCAATCGACCCGTAACGACCAGAAACCCGCGTTCGACCCCTTTGACCCGCCCCAGCCTGGCCTGTACATCACCTCTACCGACCCGGAGTCGCACATTTTGGTGTTGAACAAGTTCGCGATCGTGCCCGAACACTTCATACTCGCCACCAAAGAGTTCAAGCCGCAAACACATTTATTGCGGCCCGACGACCTGGCCGCCACGTACTCGTGTATAACAAGTTACCACGAGAACGGGGAAGAGCTGTTTGCGTTTTTCAACTCGGGGGAACACAGCGGCGCGAGCCAACCACACCGGCACGTCCAGCTCTTGCCGGTGGAGCGGATGAGGGAGGGTCTGGAGGCTTCTTGGGATGACTGGTCCGTCCTGGCTGAACAGCTGCTCCCGCCCCAAGAGAACGGCGCACAGGTTCAAGAGCAGGATGAAACAAATCGGCAGGGTACCGTACCTTTCCGGACGTTTGCGCAAAGGATAATGATAGCAGAGGAGGTGGTGACACCAGAAACACTGCACGAGATTTACAGGGGACTGTATAGGCAGGCGTGGTGCGCCGCCGCTACACAAGGCACGGGATTCCCAGGAGGGGAGGAGGAGGAGGAGGAGGTCATGGGGGATGGGCCATGTTCCATCAGCTACAATCTGGCGATGACACGGAACGTGATGGTGCTCGCACCGAGGTTAGCAGAGGGCGCGGCAGTGTATGGTCAAGATGGTGAGGAAGTTGGGAAGCTGTCGCTGAATGGGACGGTATTGGCGGGCACGGCGCTGGTGAAAAGTCAGGCCGAGTGGGATGCCCTCCGCAACGACCCCGGCCAGCTGACTGCGGTGCTGGGAAAGATAGGGTTGCCTTTAGTGCCGCCGGACTCGAAGCGAGATAGGGGGGAGGATATGAAACCACACCGGTAGCTCTACAATTGCGAAAGGTGATATGGCGGGATTTTTTTTTGGTGTGAAATCTTGATCTACGAAAGGACCAACTGAAAAACGCGCCCCCACTGCATGCAAATCACCACCTCGTGTGACCGTGACCGTGACCGTGACCGTGTGTGACTGTGAAGTCAGTCCCCCGTCTTTAACTTTTCCCTTTCTGATTCTTTCTCAGACACACACACACACACAAAAAAAGAACAGACCAAAAAAAAACCCCAATGTAAAAGCAAACACACACACACATCTTTCCCCCTTTTCTTAAACTTCCCCAAACGTATCTGCCCCATGCCCAGGATGTCCGCTATTAGAAGGGTATTGCTCGTAGAACGGGCGGTTGACGTCCTTCCCTCGCGCCGTTTCGGTGCGCACCAACTCGTCCCATCGTTTGCGGCAGGTTGAGTTGCCAAACCGGTACGATCCGCCATTATCGGCAATGTACTCGGCCACCTTCTTCCACGGGATCTTGGCCGAGTTTAGGTCGTAGCTTGAACTGGAACTTCCGGGAGAACTGCGAGCCAAGATGCGGACGCCCATTTCTAACAACCTCAGCTATTTTTTTTTTTTTTCGTTAGTGTCACTGGTCATCTGTAAAGTCGGGATGGTGGGGGGGAAAGGGAGATGGCTTGGAAAAATGCTTTGAACACAAGAGCAATATAGACCAGGAAGAACGTTAGAAAATGGGTCAGCTAAAAGGAGGAGGGAAGAGAGTCCTGACCGAACCCAGGGAGGGGGGAGACAGGCAGGGAAGGGGGTAAGGGAAGATGGAATGGAATCAGGGGTTGTTTTAAAAAAAGATTGGGGGCAATTAAAGATGAAGTAGCCGGAGGATAAGAGGGGAAAAGAGAAGGGTAAGGGTAGGATGGTGGTGGTGGCTTACATCAGCGGTAGACCACTCAGGCTTCCTGACCCTTTCCTCCTTCGCCTTGGTCAGTGTCCTGAAACGTCCTCTGAGGGTGCTCTCAGCCTCAGAAAACCTCCCGCGGCGCCGGATTTCTTTGTAAGTCATGCCGGCCTGCTTGCTCCTGACCAGAAAGTCATCTTTCGCTGAGCGGTCGTCTGTTCCGCTCAGGCCTGCGTCTGTATCGCCAAAGTGGCTGGATGAGGATGAGGAGAAGGAGGAAGGAGTAGCTGATGATCCTCTAGTCTTGGGTATCTTTCTGCTCTTGAGGTCGCTGTCGCTGTGAGAGGTGTTGTGTTTCTTCTGCTTCTCGCTGCTAGGGAGAATGGGCAGAAACTTGAGCGGTCGCGAGGGCTTGTCAGGCAGCTGCCTTCGCTTCGAACTCTTAGTACGGGGAGAGGGCTGAGGTCGGTGTGCCCTAGATGTGTGTTCTGCTGGAGATGGTGGAGCTGCTACTGGAGGTTGTTCTTCGTAGCCCCCTGGATTGCCGCCTGTGTTAAAGAAGGCTGAGTGGAGGGACTCGGATGATGATACGTGCTGGAGACTCGGGGACTGCCTGATTCGTAGCATCTTTGGTGACACTGTTGCGGTTTCCAGGTCCATTGCTGGAGGGGCTGTCCAAGCGTTTTGGTTGTTGCCTTGGTCAGGGTTTTGGTGGTGCTGCTCAACCAAAGCGAGATTTGTATCAGGGCTTGATGTCCAGGGGTTTTCGTGCAGCATCAGCGACTCCAGTACTTCGGCTGTCGACAAGCCGCTGTCGAAGGGCGACCCATAGCCCATCGCGATACCCAAGCTATGGTGTTGATACCCATCGTTTTCCGCGTAAAAGGGACTGTAAAGGGACACGTTATTCATAATATTGTCATCCATGGTGCTCATTGTGTTCAAGTCGTAAAATTGGTGACAATGACCTGGTTGGGTGGGTGTGGTTGCGACCGGTTGGACGGGAGTACCGTGAAAGGAGGCCCATCTTGTATCCCTTACAGATATTTGTCTTTCACCGTCGTCTTGCTGTTGTGCAAACGGAGCGAAGTTCGGGCCCACTGCCGGCATCGATGCCCAATAGGTCGGCCCCTGTCCAAGGAGCAGCTCTGGAGAAAGCCGTGCGCGGGTACCGAACCCATGGCTCGAGCCGTCGGAAGAACAGGAAGAAGACGATGAAGAAGACGGTGAAGGAGATGGTGTGCATGACGAGTGGAGTGATGGGCAGGAGGAGAGCGCCTGTGGTTGCTGTGACGGAAGGTTGATTGCAGGCTTCGTCCCCGCTTCGTCCTGTTCTCACCGCCAGTGTGCCATGTGTTAGCCTCCCCTATCCTATGTGTGGTCTACCATGTGCTGTGTGGGGAAGGGAAAGATGAGAGAACGCACCAGAAAAGTCCCTCTATCTGCCATCAACGCTTGTTGCTGCGGCACCCAGCTCCACATATCGCTGCAGTTGTTGTTGCTGTTCAGTATGCCCAGCGGCTGCGTGTACTTTGGTTGCCTCAATAATATCATGTTATCTTGCGCCTGTCCTCTCTGCTGCTCCCATGCAGGAGGGAAATGTGGGATGGCATTGGTGGGAGCCCGTAGACGCGATCTGGTCGTTCCCTTCAGCATCTTCGTATCATAGCTGCCCTCATTTGGATGACGATGTGGTTGGCGATGCCAATCGTTGCGTCTTACTACTCTCCCGGACATCAATGGTAATTTCCAATACCGGCCACGCAATTGACACAGTGCGACACTTCCACGCGGCCTGTCGCCCTCTCCGTGCGTCTTCTGTGCCAGTGTGCCAGTCGTGGTGACTCCGCCCCTCTATGATTCTCAGCTGTATCTAAGTCTCGTGCTCGTTGACCGCTTCTTCGGATCAGGTAGCCGTTGCCTCAGCCGTTCTTCTACCCCCTTCCCCGCAATCTGAGTGTGTCGCCTCCCGAGATCGAAGTAGGGAATGGTGGTTCGCGCGGTTGCTGGCGATGAGCTTGACTGGCTCAATAAGCGGTCGCCCGGCGGTGAAGATCGGTCGTGCGTGGTTCGCATGCAGGACGTGCAGATAACGTGGGGTGGCCTCCTGGTAATCACGTCGTTGGCCGTCTGAGGAGTTTTCTAGATGGCGGCAATATCCCGCTGAAGCTCGGGCTCTTTGGGATGAGATTAAAGTGACTATCGACCTTGAGACGAGATTTGTTCAAGGCGTTGCTTGAAGCTTACAATGAATGCCGCGTAGGTCTGTGGAGGTCAAGCCACAGCTCTCATAGTGGTGATAATGTGAGTGAGAGAGAGATTGTGTTAGAAAGATTCAGAGATTTGGCGGGCTTTGATTCACAGCGCTCATTCACTTCAGGCAGTTTTCTTGAAATAAGACACGGCCACTCAGGTTTGAACACTCCGCTTTATGCGCTCAACACGTGTGAGCAAGTTTCGAATCGACCGGTTCACTTCTTGCTTGTTATGAGATGAAGGGGCAGGAGCGACCCGAGCTCTTGCTCGAAGGGGAGACAGAATTACCGAATCCGACAACATTTCCTCCCGCGGTGGACTCGATTTAATGTTTCTCACTCCTGAAATGATCTCTGTCCGCCGCCCGGAGACAATAGCTGCCGTCGGCCCGCACAAGTTGCCTCTTTATTTACCCCGAACTTGACTCCAGTTCTGCATTGAGGTGTTTCCCTTCATTACGGTGCGATCTGTCATTTCTCAGTTTCCACGACTACTTGATCAGCAATGATCGGATTTGTTTTGGAGGGTGAGAAAGTTTGGTTGAGCTTGGTTGGTGGCGAAAATGAAAGTATGGTTCTGGACGGAAGCTGGCGCGCTTCACGGTTAGCCGCGGGAAAAAAAGATAACTCGTTGTCAGCGACCTAGCCCTTTGCCGTGGGTCCTACTTCACTCCGAAGGGAACCACCGCCGGATGGCTCTCAATCTTTTCATTGCTTTTTTTCTCACTCAGACTAAGCCGCGTCGGCCACGGCCGGGTTTGAAAATTGACTGGTCTATAGCAGGGGCTAGAAAGAGGCGCTCAGCAAACACAGACCGTGCCACGGGAAGATGCATGAGCCAGTCGGCTGGCATGGGGCTAAGGATCCATCTCATCAGATCAGATCCCACATCTGATCTTCCAAGGACACTAGTGTACGCATGCTCGTGCTCGTGTGCGTATGGCAAAAGATTGCCTGCGTGGGGGCTGCAGTCGGGCGAATATTGGTTGGTTGATGAGGAACCGCACTCTATGCACCTACAGTGGCGGTCGAATAGATCTAGCGGTTGCTGCGCGTCATGTCAGCCCATGCACATAAGCAACAAAAGCAAAAATCAAGCTACGTAAAGATACAGAGACGGGTGACCGATCGGGTTAGTAACCCGACCGCCATCCGCGACGCGGAACAAACAAGGATACGTCCATTCTCGCGTTTGCAACTCTCCTCGAGTATCCTGACAACCTGAGTACAAAAAAAAAGGGTAGAAAAACTAGGTAAGCTAACTTCGATCCCGTCCGAAGCCAGGCCAAGTAAACCCTGCCAGGGTGCCCAGATCTTTTCCTATCCAGGCAGCACTCGCATACCCGGCACCGCGGAAGCGCGCCGTTGCACAAGTCCAAGACCCATCCCATGACTTATTGCGATGGAAACCATGGCTGAATACCCGTCTAGCTAGCAGATGGCGTAAATCTGGGGGCTGCGGGAGAAGCTGGTCCTTTTGGGTTGACTGTTCGCCCCCGGCCATCGTTTAAGTTGGACGAGCTCCGTTGATCCTCTCTTGCGCTCTTTCAATATGTACATGTTCTCTTCTGCTGGTATTAAATGTCACTGACATTCGCTCTTGCAATGATCTACATAAAATCCGGAGACAGTCAAAACACATCAGTCTCCACGATGGTCCCCAGATCATCTGGCACGGGTTCCTCAGGAATGACGATGGGCGCGATACGAGGTGGTGTCCCAGGCCCAATCATGCTCACAAGATCTTCAAACGTGTTACCCCGTGCGGCAACAACGTGAATGGGGGCTTCCGTGGCAAAGGTGACCAACTTCAAGACGAAAAGAACCCATTCGAGAACCTCCTGTGGATCGTCTATTCCTTTGTGCTGGCGGAATTCGATTGTGTCATGCTTGTTGAGAGAAGTAAAGTTGACCTACAACAAGTCACCGGCACGTTCTCATGTTGTCTTGCACCTTAGTGGGATAAAAAAAAAAAAGGGGGGGGGGGAGGGGTGGCCGAACCTTGAAGAATCGAGCCCTGTCGAGCCCATTGTATGTTACATCATTGTCTGGGCAGTAATTGACAATCTTGCAGACGTCCATGATGTTTTCGGCGGCCCAGATTCTCTCGTAAACCTGCCTGAGTCGCGCGATAGGCCCAAGCAGACCGTTCTTTCTGTTTGACATGCAGTGGTACTCGCCATGATCACGACGGGGGACGGGGTGGAAGTTGTCAATGACCCCTACATCAAGTCAGAAAGGGAAGAGAGCGAGAGAAGAGGGACAGCTCACTACAGCCTACCTTCAAACCGACAGCAAAACATGGCAATCTTCTTGACCTCATCTAGGGTGTATCCTCCATTCTCACTATTACTAGTACTTCCTCGCCCCACATGCACATGGAGGCTGCCAGTGGCATGCCAATCAACGACCTGCGCAATAGATGCTATGCCAACCTGCAACTCCCGCTGCCAGTCCTCTGCAGACGTGTACACGATGGGAGACTGGACACGAAACGTGACCCGCGGCTGCATTGCACTCGAGGTGCCAGGCATCGTGACCATGACGTAGTCGGGCTCCGCGTTGTGGTCGATGACTTCGGTGGTGACGTTCCAGACGCTGTAGTCTGGATGGTCGGACGAAAAGATCGGTCTGCAGAGAGAAGTCGGCGGGAGGTAGACATGCACCTTACAGCCAGCGTCCTGGAGCCCGTGCGCGATCACCAGGAGCTGCGCCTCCAGCATGCCGGGGAAAGGAAACTCGAGGTAAGCATACTCGCTGCCGGCTGCTCGCTTAACGGCGGTGCCATCAAACTGGATACTAACGGATAGACTAAGAGGAGGGCAAGGAGGCGTGTCGGAGTTGAAGGAAGAGGAGGGACTCGCGACGGGACTAAAAAATCCGGAAAACATTTTGCCAGCTGTCGTCAAAGAACTTGTTACCTCACAGGCGATGAAAAGAAGGAACAGACCCCGCGACGAAAACAAAGGTGGGATGGGGAAATGGGAGGGCTTTAAATACAGCCCATCCCGCAAGGTCGCAGGCTGGATCACACGGTACGAAAATGGTGAATGTGGCAGACCTAGACAGCTGGCGAGTTGAGACTAATTTTATCCAATCACAAGCTGGATGTGAAGTGTAAGTCCGTGAACCGCAACAATAGGAGACTGTTCTGTTCAAATTTTCATGCTATCTGCAGTGCGGTGCTCTTGGTGCCCACCAGGAGGGCCAACGCATGGCTCGCCACTTCATTCGGTCAGGTGCGCATCATCCAGTCTCAGCCGATTGAACTTGTATTCAGTTCCATGTGCACGCGAGTCTGAACGTCGTCGTGAACTCCTCGTGGCTTCGTTGTTGTCAGGTGAACCTAGTGTAAATGCACATGTAGCTACGCACCGTGCCGAGCCTAGCTTCCATCGTCTCGACTGAAATGCAAAAGTCTCCATCCTCCTGTAGCAAGAGAAGAGAAGGGACCTCCGCCAAAGGCGGGATCAAATGCTGACTTCATGCAAGACAGTCGTCGCTCCTTCCCATATTCCAACGCCGCATTGCTCCGCAACTCCCTAGGTACCTTATCCAAAACATTCAATGAGACGGCCGAGACGAAGCACACAATGCTGGCGGGGACACAATCACATGTTCCCGCAGAAGCTGGCAGGCTGATTCTCGACGCCGTAGGTTTTACGGCCGTAATAATTGAACCTGAAGCAGCCGTTAGTCCTAGGGATCAGGGTATGATGTACATGCACATGGGGTAATATCAACTTACCAGCCGGAGGTCTGGGCGCCACATTTGCCCCTGATCCTCTCAAAAGCCTTACGGGCCTCGGCTTCAGTGCAAGTCTCCCCGCCGAAATAGTCGCAGGTATAAGCCAGGACATCGCCCTTTGAAAAGGCCATCTTCGCGTCGTAATAGCGCCTGCCTTCTTTGCAGTAGTCCTCAAGAGCGCTCATGGCAGCCTCCCAGTCCTCTTTGACCATTCCGTTGCCGGTGCACTAACGCACAATGTTAGTGAAAACAGCGACGTCTTTAGGCACACAAAGCAGGTATGGCTTTTCGGGGTTTACTTGCGTCAATCTTAGTCATTGCAGGGCCGGGTGGGAAGGAGCCATTCTCCACGCGAAACTGACGCTTGGGCTTAGGCTTTCGGGGTAAAGTGTTGTTGACGGGGCCAAGGTCCAGGGGCAAAGTGGCGTTCAGGGGGCCAAGGTACACCGGGTACTCTTGGCCCGAATCGTCTCTCCGGATGGCGTATATGCCATCTTCGATAGGGGCGGTGAACCTGAAGGCCTGAGTGACACCGGGCAGAAGAGCAGAGATGGCGATAATGGTTTTGAACAACATGATGGCTGATGGTATAAAGATGAGGCTACGGCGCAGTCACGATGTGTCTGGCTCGTTATGTTTGGGTGAGTGAACTTTGTCTTGTCAGGCTGAGGTTGGCGAACTTCGCCGGGTTCTTATACTTTCTAGGAGTGGTCTGTCATTTGCCCTTAGCGCGAATTCCACTCTTGGTACCGTGCTAGGGCTTGCGAGCCTTACCGGATACCGTGTTCTTCAATACACAAGTTCTTTCTGTCTAGTTCATTCTGTCACAGTGGTGGGGGGAAACTAGAGTCTGGTGACAGCTACTAGCTGTATGGCCGGAACTTAGTCTCTGGCTAAGGCTAAAGCGTCGAAAAATGACACTGCGGGTTGCCCATGATCGCATTACTTCCGGTGGGCTTAGGTCATCATGCTCTAGGGAGGAGTTTAGTGACGTCAGGATGCCTTGAAAAGGCATGTGAAGGCTTGCAACGTGGCCTAAAAGAAGGCGGAAATGGTACAAATCCAAGCTTTCAGCGCTCGTTTCTAACTAATTACCTTCGTGTGTCTCTTAGACTCTTCATGTGACACAACTCGAAAGGCACTCAAGTCAACGCAAATTAAGCCAACGCACCATTCTCACCATTACTACACTCCAGGCCAAATCAGTGTGTGGCCCGGGGATTTCCATACATGCCGTCGGCTTTCTTCCCTTCGTCACCTTGTCACAACATCCTCAATTATAAGCCCTGCCAACCTTGCTTGCTTCCCGTTCTATATAGTCGTGTGATCGTGTGAATTGCTTTGTGAAAAGCTCCGCATTCGCATCCATATGAATAAGTAACGCTGGCAGTGTGCCTCACTGGAGGGACCAGGTCTGTGCTGTGTGGGGTTTCGACCGAGGCGTTGCGGCTGAGGTGGTGGCGGAAGGGGCACGGCGGTGCCCTTTTTACCCCTTTTCAAAGCTTCTACCGCTGCCAAGGACGCCAAAAACACCACAACCCCAATCCGTACCTACGGATTTGGAAGCTTGTGACGTGCCCGTTGCCAAGTCTTTGTGTACAGCGCGGTCGCACGTTCTGGAACGCATCTGCGTGGCTGATGCTTGGCGCGCAAGGCCTCAACCTCATTTCCACGACCACTATGCCAAGCAAATATTATCACCGCTCACATCCAGCCTCGAAGCCACGTGTGTTGGTTCTCAAGTGTTAAAAATGGCGGCGTCTTGTCCCACTTGGATCATGACCTCTTGCTTCCACCCGGTCGCGTGCGCCGCTTGCTCTGATCGCCTTTCTAGTTGATGCCTTTGCCATGGCATCGCCGTTCACTCGTTTCTTCCTGCTTCTGCCCAGTCTCTGTGTCTTGTCTTGTGCGCGCTCCTTCAACAGAGACCAGAGCCAGCATGGGGTTTCGGTACTTCGGCTCCACGCCCGGAATGCGACCGGAGTGCCGGGGAGCAACCCAAGCGTTGCTAACGCGACGACCGCTGTGAACAATGCTGTGTGCAACTTCACCCAAGAGTACACAGTAAAGGTGTGCATCCAACCGTCTACAAGGGTCTGATGACTGGGTCAGATTTGCCAAACTGACTGGTAGGTGCGTGATAGGCAATCAAGGCAAACTGCAGCGCCTACATCGAGCCTCTGGAGTCGGTCGCAGCGTTCCCTCCAACAGAGAGGTGGGCGGTCAGCGATGGCTTCGTCAACTGCACCTACCATGAGCTCGCGACCCAGTTTCCGGACATGCCCCCGGGGAACCCTGCGTTCGCCTTCCGCGATGGACAACTGATTGTGACCAAGAAGCCCAACATCGACGATGCCCGCCGCTATGGCCCGCCGCCGCCGCTCAAGCCTGCCGCCATACCCGAGGGCTTTGTAAAGGCGACGCCGTTCTTTCCGGTACGGCTTGACTGGTGGCTCGCTCAGACAGATTCATTGACGAGGTCCATGGCTGATATGCCCCCGAGCAGATATTCGTGGACGCGATCGAGCCCTTCTTTCTAGAATACGCCGAGGCTACACCCTGCAGCAGCAGTAACAGCAGCGGCGGCGGCAGTCAACCAGACCCAATCGGCCTGCTCCAGTCCTTCGACATTGCGTATGCACACATCCCTCTTGCTCCACTGTTTTTATCACCCTTTCCCGCTCATCTATTAGCCGGACCTGACCTTTATATATTGCTCAAGAGCCCAACAATACACCCGCTGTGCCGTTCAATCCCCCTCCGAGGATGTCGGCCGATGCACGGTCGAGACGACCGCGAAACTGCGCTACCTCCCGGCGAGCTTCTTTATCTACTTCGGTGCCCCACAGTGCGACAGCAAGCTGTGGTCGCTCGTCGGCGTCGCCTGCTCCATCGTTCTCGACTTCCTCCAGATCGGCGCGCTCATGTACCTGCGCGGCACCAAGTCGTTTAGCTGGCTGCAGTTCCTCCTCAAGCTGGCCGCGGGCTTAGGCGAGCCCGCCATCCAAGCCGTTTTGCTGATGCGGCGGTCCAGCGGGGAAAACTCCGCATCCTCGGCGGGCTTCGTCATCGCGGCCATGGAGTTCCTACAGCCCACGGCGGCGCCGCTGCTGGCGGGCCTGGCCGGGTGGCACTTCAGCAAGGGCCACGGCTTCCAGGTGCTGGCGACGGATGCGGTCACGACGCTCGCGGGCGTGCTCATGATACTCGGCTTCACCACGATGCAGGTCCTGTCTGTGCTGATACCTAGCGCGAGCGGCGGCTCGATGTTAGTGCCGATCGGCTTGCTCTGTGCTGTGGGGCCGTGGCTCCTAATGTACCTCCTGTTTGGCTTTATCGCCATCCCGCTGCAGCTGGGTTTCATGCTGGGCTTTGTTGAGGCGTGGCTCTTTGAGACGCATTACATGTTCGGCGTCGCCTTTCTGGCGTTGGGCATCCTTATCGTTGTAGTGGGCTTCGTGGCCTTTACGCCCATCTGGGCGCTTTGGGAACTGGGGTGGGTGCTCTGGCAGAAGAAGAAGAACAAGAAGAACAAGAACAAGAGCGCCAAGGTGGAGGAGAAGACTGGAGAGAAGCCCATCTTCCCGCTGGCCCGCTACTTTCGAGAGCGGTTCCAGAACACGTCGAGGTTCAAGAGGGGTCTGGTCAAGTTTGTCTTTTGGTTGTTTATCCTCATGAGCTTTGCCAGCGTTGTGGGCAAGTGGATGTTCATGGTCAACATCTTGAGCCTCGCCGGCGATGCGTATTGTCCCAGTGGCTACAAGGAGGCGACATTTGCCGGGTTGGGCTTCAAGGCGGTGATGTTGGGAGCCGGCGTGGCGGCGCAGTTCTTTAGCTTGACAGCTTAGACCTGGTATTTTGTGGAGAATTCCGGATTTTACCTAACACGAAAACACGAAAACTCAGATGACATGTATGTACATGTGAATACCTTACGGTACCTCCTCAAGCACGCGCTAATCCTCAATAACACTCTCACGTGACGACATCTTATCTTACATTGCACTGGACGTGCTCTCTTGGCCGGTTCATTGCCACCTGTCGAAACGAGCGTCGAAACGAGCGCTCGAATTTCTTATGATTCAGATTTGGATGCGCCACACCAAACGTAAACTTTCCAGGGCTGGAGTGTAGTTTCAGTTTGGAAATGCCGCGCAGTACTTCCTGTTCATCCAAGTCATCATCACCGGCAGGTGCCGTCTTCCTGAGATAGCTTCTCTTTTGCTTCAACGGCGCTGCAACCTAAAATGCACTGTGATGACACTTATAGCAATGAGTTCCAAAATACTTGGTAAGAAGGTTGATTTCTCTATCTCCTCGGGTTCGGCCGAGATCTATCTATACTGTTCTTCACATTATACACGGGCCACTAGGCGGCCCATGTCCATCTTTCCCTCTTTCAGGCTGGGGGGAGTAAACGGTGCGGTCCCCACCGCACACATCCATCTTAACCACCAAACCTGCCTAAAATAGTTCCATCATTGTGATAATTCTTCTTCCATCCAGTCCTCCCTATTCTCATACAAATCCCAGGATTTTCCTGGGCCTAGTTCTACTCTTCTCATTTCTTCCTTTTTTGCTTCCATCCATGTTTCTGGGTCGTCACAACAACGTGCTCTTTCCGGCTTATCCTTTATCCAGTTTGGCGCTCGATAATAGATCTTTAAGTGATCAACATGCACCTTATGTGGCCTCCCTTCCGTCATGATTAGTTCCACAATGTAGGATACTGGTGATATCTTCTCAATGACTTTCATCGGACCCATCCATGTAGGTTCGAACTTAGAAACCTCCTTGCCAAGCTTATCACGTACCTCCTATACCCAGTTGCCGACATCAAACGTGCGTACGGGCTGGCTGCCTTGTTCCGCTTCGGCCCGCTCCATGTGCCTATTAATCATCCGGTCCCTGGTTTCCTGTCGTATGTCGTCATAGCCCATCTCAGCGGCTGCCGGAATCCGGGGATCCGCTAGTAAGGCTGGCTCTGTGTCAAACTTTAATAGCATCTTCTGCTTCCACTGTATTAACCGCTTCGCAGTGACGAGGGTTAAACCTTATAAACGCTCGTGCTGGTGATATACTTAAAGTTCTCGAGAATCGGGTGTTAATTTTCGCTGTCATTAATCCTAATGCTAAATGCTAGCCGGTCTTTAGTTAATCTCCTCCTCTTAACACCGACCATTTTATCAGTTATTATTTCACCAGCCTAACCATTCGTTCGATCAGTCCGGTAGATTTTAGCGATAACACTAGCTTAAAGATCATTTATGTCCCATAGTGATTAAAAATCGAAATCACCACTTCATTCTTAAAATGCGAACCGTTATCGGAATACGATTCCACTAGCCATCTCACAATCGGTATCTAGACCCTTATTATAGTAACCGATACCGTATAAGCATTTACTTTTAAAAGAGCTTATATTAAAATAAACCGTAAGAAGTAATCGACTCTTACCAGAATATATCGACTCCCGTTTACCATAAGGGGGTTAATTAGCTCGATGAAATCTAATTTAAAAAGTGCTATTAATTCGAACACGCTTATTACTTAAGGTGTGGATTTTATCACTTTAAGTCCAGTTTATTAACACACTTAATAGGCCTTATAAAACTCCTACACGTTACGTGCTCGGGTTAGCTACTAATATCTTCCGCGAAGTTTTAACATAATAAAAACATCCGTATAATATCCGTGTTTATTATAAGCTTAATAAATCACATTGCTTCTATCTTATTAACTAATGCATCTTATAAGTAAGCCGTCCATTTCGACTCGATAAAGCCCGTCTGCTATTAATATAAATGTTAGTGATTTACGCTTAATCCCTTTCTACTTTCACTAAGATAAATGCTAAATAGCTTTATCTCCTTTAATCATTTAACCAATAATATCTTTATACTAAGGGTCCTCCGATAACGTTTAAAGGTTCTATAACGTTACTCCTGTAAACCTCTTAAATAGCAAAGTTATTTCCACTAGTGTTCCGTGCACACTGCTTATCTGCACCCCCTCTTTTATTCTCTCCTTTATCCTTAAAACTTCTTTTTTAAGTAGTGCATATTAAATCTTTTCATCTTTTATATTTACACCCTTTACTAATTCCTTATAGTTTATACTACCATTAAATAATCAGTGTAAATATAGATTAGGAATAAGGATAATTACGTTATTTACTTTATTTTTACTAATGCTTACATAACTACTAACATTTCCTTCTTAAGGATGTTATATCATTTCTTAATATTTAAAAATAAAAATAACATAAACATAATGAGCTCGATGTCATTAAAGTGTTATTTCATATCATACTCCATCGCGGGATCCTCTCCTTCCTTCACCAGGATTTAAAATAATACCACCCTAATTACTTCCTTACTCGCGTCTGTTATAATGTGAAAAGCTTTTATAAGGTCCGATCCATATATTTAATTCTTTTAAATCCCTTTACATATTCTCTGCATGATCTAATTATACTCTTTTATCTAATTTAGCTTTTCCCGCAGCTTTCATTTCGTTTAGATTAAAGTTCTTCCTGTCGGAGTGACTTTTAAGACTTCCTCTTAAAATGCCACCTTAAGTCGCCGTACTAAGTCTGCCCTTCTTAATATAAATCTTCTTAAAAATAAGGTTTACTATATTAGCTTTAAATATTCCTCTTACGTTGTTTATAATGGCTTTTCTTTCCATTAAGCTGCTATTCTTTCGAATTTCTTACGGAACTTATATACTAGTAAAATCTTCCCGTTTATTAAATATATCCTTATTAATTTTAATTCTTCCTTAAATAATTCTGTCTTATTCCTTACTAAAGGAATTTAAGCGAATTACACTCTTAAGAAGTAATAATATATTAAGAATATTAAATGTGTTTAAAAGTCTTATGCCGCTATATAATAATCATCTACATAAATAATTAATGTATTTTATATGTCCGGAGAGAATCTTAAGATGCCCTTTTCTATAAGCAGCCATTTTCCTACATTGTCCATTTTTACCTCGCTTATTCCCCCTTCCTCTTACTATAATAGCGCCACTAACTATTCCTTATTATCTTTAACTTACTAAAGGGAAGTAATAACTTGCTCCAAACTCTTCTTAAGGGGGAGAAAAGAAAATGCTAGGTCACTGAACTTAACATAAGTTATTAGCGCCATGCTTAAACCCTATAGCATATGGTTATATATGAAGAGATTATGTAAACTCCGGAAAGTTATAAGATACTTATCTTATAGTCGCATTAATATGCCTTAATAACCATTTAAGGCATTTAACTTACTATAGCATAATAGTCTCTTAAATACTAGATCGTCCACATCTATCTCGAGGTTATGTAAGGGGTACGTTAACTTTTAAGTTTCCTTATTAATTAGCTTATAGTCGTAAATGATGTGCTATCTCTTTATTAGTCTTAGTTTAAGCTTAAATTATGTGTTAATGCATTAAGGTAAGTTGCCTTTAAAGATAATATATACTACTTTTATATTACTAAATATTTAAGTAACGTACTTAATATATTATTATATATATCTTCGGGGTCTAACGAAGACTAGTTTTACATTTAGGACTAAATTAATATAATGTTCTAAAAGATTTATTATAAGAATATCTTATAAGCATGTTATAAATACATCTTTCTATATATAACATAGTTATTTTACTAATTCTGCCTTTTAAGGGCTGTCGCAAATTAAGCTAAGTATAATTCCGACTTTTTCCTATTAAATGTTAACGTGCTTAAGGGGTTTTATAGAAATTAGTTGATTTTATAAGGATCGACTGATCTTAAAAGGGTCCCCCTTAAAATTAAATTTCCTTATATAAATTAGCTTATCACTCACGTGCGGGGTAGGTGTAAAAATGTTTTAACGCGCTTCATGTTAGAAGTCACGGCTTACTTGCACACGTTCAATTGAGGTTAAAAGTAGTGTCTTGCTTGTGTTCTTTCTCCTAGCTGACTAATTGCTGGCCAGCGTAGTCTATATGGGAGGGAGCTTCGGAACAGCCATTCTATCAATGGATTATCATTCATCCACATTTGTGGGCCTTCGGGCTGATCGGCCAATTAGACTTCTCTAGCTCCCGGGCGCTTCCTATCTCCTGCGCGGAGCGCCCATTCCATGACTTCAGTGGCTTCCATGGCTTCCATGGCTTCCATAGCTTCCTATTGGCCAGATCCACTGCTTCCACGCAGTCAATGGGTCTTCCTTTCCTGGGCGCCTCACTGCTTACTCCAGTCAATCCAATACTTCGCCTTACTGCAGTAAAGCATTCTCCGCAATATTTCTTAAAATATTCCCCGATGTACCCTTAAATGCATCCGGCCTTACAGCTATGTCTATTAATATATATTACTGTCCATTATTTCCCACCATATTATCCAGCGATATCCACTGTTATTTAACATTTACATTCACACATTCTTATTACCGTTATCCACCACTAGAAAGGTTTTCTCCCCCTATCTACATATATCCTCCCATCTCGAGGTCTATATCCTATAGTATCTATAAATATCTATACTGCTGTTACCATTATCGCAAGCTAAGAAGAATATTTTCTAGCAATGTTAATAAATCCACCCTTACTGTTACTAAGTCCGTGTAGCATTTAAGTTATAAGTCTTAAAAGATTATTATGTTCAGCCTCTCCGCCCGCTAAGTAAATTCTTCCCTTATCTTTACTTATCTAACCTTAAATGCGTGTCCTCCTCCTAATAATATTAAGGATGTCGAGTAATGGTTTAAGTCCATTATTCTTAACCTTTTTTCATCCTATTAAGGATATAATCTCGGCATGCTTAATTATATAATAATAATATCGGTTATTAAAGTTTATAATAAGGTTGTTATCGGTAACGAGTATACTATTAATAAGCTAAATACTAAATTAATCCGCCGCCTTACATATATTTATTATAACTATCCCACTACTTCTTTCTTAATTTTCTTCGAGATAAGATTTATTATACGATGTAAATAGTTATTAAGTTTAAACAACGGATCCGTAACGGACTTTAACAGCGTTAAAAATCCTATAAACATGTCCGTATAAAAGTAGTCTCTAACCACTAACATCCTCTCCCCCGTTATCTCTTAAGCTATTAGCTTAAAGAAGTGATACGCTCCTATATCTCTCCCTCGAAGGCCCAGGCTAGCCCTTAAGGGTAGCCGTTTCCCACTTCTTATATATCCGAAAATTTTAATAAGGTTAATACCGCAGCTATAGTCGATAACATAGTAACGTCCTCCTCATCTAATAATTTATCCGCGGATACCGATTTATCCGATAATCCATTTAATAATTTATTATTCGAAAGTTATATAACTCTTGGTTCATACCGCGGCTCGGGCTAGTACATTTTCGCTATTACTCCCATTAAGCTCCATCGTAAAATAAGTAAGGTTTCCTTATATCCGTCCCAACCTCTCATTATAACCTATATAGTTTCTTAGTTTTAATGCGCACGTACTCTTACATGCTATTATTAAAATAAAATCATATTAAATACCCTTTTATCTCTTATTATATAAGCACTCACTATTATTAAGGTTCCCTTTATTACTATAAGCATTATTACGTACTTATTAAGTTTAATTATCTTTAAATTAGTTAAGGTAACTTTATATAATACTCGTAGGCCTCGTAGCTTCGCCTTAATAAACTTCGTAAACTAAAATACCTCGTTATTTAACATTAACCTCGATGTTTCATAACTATTAACGGTTCCTTATATATATCTAATATTTATAAGTACCACCTCTTTTAAGGTTAGTCCCCGATCCTTTTATTATCCCGGGATTATATATCCCTTATTATCTTAAATTAAATTAATATACGGCTATATATCTTAATTCGTTATTAAATTAAAGGCGAAATAAGTTCTCTTCTTCTTTTTCTTACTTTTAATAAATATTAACCTATTTATCTCCGCCTTTTATCTTAAGGCCGCGTTTAATGCTTAAAGTAAGTTTATAAAAATGATAGTTTCCTTTATAGCTTATCTTAAGTTAAATAATTCCACTTTATATCACTTTATAACTAAAATATATGATCTGTGTTTACGTTAAATTTTTATTAATACTTTCTCTGCTTCTCTCGCTACGTCCGGGTAAATGACTAAAGGTAAGGGTAGTATCGTAATTAAGATAGGTGGTGATAAGGGAATATAAGACATTAAGACCGTCGATACTAGCACTACCGGCGGATCTTACTGCTAAGAAATAAGCGGGTAGTTTTCTATCACCGGGGGAAGATTAAGCATGTCTCTTATCTCCGCCTCCTTATCATTATCTGCTGGTTTTAATTTACGTATCGTCTCTTTCTCTTACAGTTTCCGGTTTACTACTCATTCTGACTTTCGTTTTTCCACTCTTCTCTTTCTTAAATCCACTGCCATTATAGCTTCGATGTCCTAAACCTCTTTCATTATCGTTATCATATTTTCACGGTTTTATCTCTACTATCCTTCATCGAAGATAAGGCTCACTAATAGTTTCTCCTGCACCTTCTCCTATACCTACTCTTCGTCTTTTTTCTCACTCTCAGCCTTCCTTCACTCCTCCTTTCTCTTTTCCTTTTCTAATCTTTACTTCCTCTTAACTTCGTATCCTTAATCTATATATAAGCATTTAAATGCTCCATATCCTAAGTTTCTATAATTATTATATATTATGCTTTCTCGCCTCCAGTTTAATCTAATCCCACTATTCGTTCCTTATTCCCTCGGTCTTAAAAGTCTCTTATAAGAGTTCGGATCCATTTCTTCTCCCTTCCCTTTAAACTCCTTCTTTTTCTTTTCCGTGTTTAACTTAAACAGAACTTTTATAAGGTTTATAATGCTTTTCTAATTATATTTACATTAACCCAAATAATTATACCTATCTTCGCTGTTTAAATTAACTGGGATATATTTTCCTTTCTTAATAATTAATAATATCATATTTACCACATCCCAGTACGTATAATTATTAGTAAGTTCTTATTATCCCTTATCTTAAATACGTAATTTTCTTATTACTATTAATCGAACCTCCATATTTAACTACACTTACTTTCCACTATCGCCGTCCAGCATATTTATTAATAAGGTTAATGCCAGCATTTTTCGATAATCCTCCCTTATTAGTTTTAAATACATCTTATCTACCCTTTTAATATAATCCTTTAATAGTTCTCCTTTAATACATATAAATCGCATTACGTTTATAAGAGTAATATATTCCGACGTTAATCCGTACAATTCCTTAAGGAACCTTTTAAAGAATAGCTCCTTTAACTTTAACTAATCCTCTTTAGTCCCTTTTAAGACCTTATATCATAACTATATAAGTGCATCTTTACGTAGTCCTTATATAAATTTTACCTCTCGCACTATAATCATTATAGCCGGGTTTATAATACTACTTAAAAGGAGGTTAGCGTTAATTTACTTAATATAACGTTTTACTAACTCCCCTTTATATCTATAAAAGACGAGCCACTTTATCTTAATTACTAACTTTAAAGACAATAGTACTAAGACTAACCACGATAATACTGTCGGCGAAACTAAAGGTGGAGAAGGGGATAAAGAAATTATATGTGCCGGGATAAGGAGGGTAAGTAAGTCCTACTATTTAGCAAATCTATTAACTTATTCCGCGGAATATAAGGTTAGTCCCACTATATTAAAAGACAGCTTTAAGTTCACTCTTAAATCTATATCTGGTGCCGTTACTAAGTATAGCGTTATTACCTCCGAAGGATAAGTGTGTCTAATCGGTGCTAATAAGGCCAGATTTCACAGCTAGATTTCTAGCTCTAATGGGACTAGTAAATTGGTCTTAGCCGGTAAGGTGTCTGTAATGCGTGTCAGACTGTATCCCTTTAACGATGTATTTAAGCTAAAGTCAGATTACATAAGTTAAGTGCGTATATATATCAACTAGCTCTACTAATACCTAAATGTGCCTTCGTTCCCAACCCAGGACATTAAGTATAAGATACTTTCCAGTAAGGTAGTATCGATTTCTCACTTAAACGTACCGAGAGGTACGTTAAACCACCTAAGATATACTAGACGGACGTATGTTAGCAGAAGAAGGTCCGGGCCGAATTATTTAATGAATAGGCTAAGATAATAATTAAGGGTGCAGATTATATATATTAATGTAGAAACATAAAAGAAGGGGGGGGGGTTTATATGCATATAGTATAAATTTTCGATTCAAGATAAAAAAAGAGGAAATTTCCCGTCTTATGTCCTAAGCATGTCCTCTTTATATATCTGTATCGTTAAGTTCGGTAGTGTCATTATTAACTTTCCCTAATGTCCTTTATCGAGGCAGTTACGCAAATTTTTCTAAGTGTTATGTTTCCTAACATCTTTTGTTAAGTAAGTGCGCGAATTTTCTAAGTGTTAACTTCCCTCGAAATACAGACCTGCTCTTACCGTCGAGTCGATTAAAAGCGCCAGATTTTTTAGAAAGTGACTTTAGTGCGGTGCGACCCACTGGTTCTGGTTTCTTTTTAGCGCTCGCCCTTACTCGCTCGTGCGGGGTAGATACCTGGCCACGCAATGCGCACCTAATGTACCTGCCATGCACCCCGCCGGGCCCAGAATGAAAAGGGACGCCCACATAAGTCCGGCCAAATGAATCAGTGTCGTGTGTCGCGATTGATGGTGTTTACCGGTGTCGTAAGATTTGTAGAAAAACCCGTCTGCATTCCCTAAAAATGGGGTTTGTGTCCAGGCTTGTTAAAGTAGGTGTTAACCAGCGTCCCAGTCTGTCGTAAAAGGTGTCCGCCAGTGTAGTGCATGCTCTTATGAGCAGTTGGTTCACAGCCCGTGTTTGGCTGGTATTTTCACGGATCTTGCAGTGATCCGGCCGTCAAGCCCGAGGGCTGTCTTATCCGAGTGTCCACGAAGTGTCCAGGCTTGTCTCGAGTGGGACGACACATCCCCTAGGTGGATCGCCATAAAATGCACTGTGATGACACTTATAGCAATGAGTTCCAAAATACTTGGTAAGAAGGTTGATTTCTCTATCTCCTCGGGTTCGGCCGAGATCTATCTATACTGTTCTTCACATTATACACGGGCCACTAGGCGGCCCATGTCCATCTTTCCCTCTTTCAAACCTTTAAGCGCATGTGAGCACCTTGGTCCATTCGGACAGATGAGGCGAGGGGTGGATGCTTACCTCGCTTCCGCTGCTCCGTGAGTCACGTGTCACGTGTGCGGTATATGGTTTATCGGCGACACCACCAGGAGGCAACAGCGGCGGCGCCTTGAAGTCAAATTTGAAACCAGTGAAGCCCGAAAGACCAGTGAACATGGGAACGGGAGGAGGCTTTTGGTTGGTGGTGCATGTAGTTTGTGGGGACACAGTCAAGACTACAGGTGGCCGTGGTAGCTTCCCACTGCTCCACCGAACTTTGACGCCTCTACTGAAGACGGGCAATGGTTTTCTGCCAGTCTTCGGGACTGCGGGTGGCTCATTCGAACGTTGAAAATGTTTGATGGGGCGTGGTGATGGTGATGGTGATGGTGGTGGAAGCTTCATCCTGATGTGCGCTTCATTCCATGGGGCTTCGGTGACTTGAGACTCCGACATTGTCTGTGGTAATTATATATGAAGCTTGAAAATAAAAGGCGCGGTAGCTCGTCCGAAGGTGCAAGCCTTGGTTTGACTTTTTAGGTGCAAGGTAAGTCAAATTGGCAAGAGCCGCAAGAGGGATAGAGGTCTGGTGGTTTATAAAGTTGGTTTATAAAGTTCTCGGGCTTATGGAAAGGAGGGCGCTGAAACGTGATATTTGCCAATTTGGAGGTCCGAGCCCCATTTGAGACCTGCGCCGCCAGATGGGGTCGCAGGTGACACCGTATGCGGCGCCTTGCATTTCCAAGATTTCACGTTGGCAAGGCCTGGAATTTGAGCATGTTGCTAAAAAACTGGCAAAGACATTTCGGCGTTTAGTGCAGCAGCCGTGAAACGTGAGGCTGTATCCTAGCGGGGCCTGATGACGAGGCCCAAGCGACTCAGCCCACCCATCACGATGCGCCGAATATCAGCCAAACCACATGAGTTTTGGTGGCGCCCTGGCCATATCGCGACGACACTAGAGAACAGGAGAGAAACAAGGTAGTTGGGGGTTGGCGCGCGCAGTTGTCGCGCAATGTTTGCATCGAAAAATTAAGTACCAGATAACATGGAGATAATGCTTGCGAATAGCTGTGTTGAACACAACAAAACGAATATGGAAATGAAATCATGTAAAAAACGAGGCTGACAGGCTGAAATAACACCCAGAACATGACCCCAACCTGGTCACCAGGGATCACCCCTTCCTTCTTTGGAACTGAGCAGTTGGCGCTCTAGCCTGAGCCCAGAGGACTATCGTGGTAGAGTGAGGCAGGTGCAGGTCCCATACTTTTCCGCGATTGTTAATTGCGTCTCAAACCAAGCCTACGGGCTCTTAGGGTAAGCTCGACTTATGTGGCTCTGCCCCGGCCCTTGCTCTAAGGTTGGAGGAGTTGCTCGTATAACCGCGACATGCTGAATCATCTATTGGTTTTTGAAAGAGGTGGACTCGGCATACTGTGGGGCGTGTCTATCGATACTGTAATGCCATACAAAACCCTAACCCGCGATACATAGCCTCCTCACCGCCCGATG